>UNPT01000422.1:0-43908 GCA_900536445.1 Hymenoscyphus occultus | reverse complement strand
CGGATGGAGTTTTCTCCTCTTCTTTTGACCCCTCTGCTTCTGCGGAGGCAAAGGGACTCTCTTTAGAAGGGCATATTGCAGGGAAGAACCGCTGTTGAGACAGGCCCGACGACAATTTACGAATCACCGAGTATACGATACCAGCCCTCTCTTTACCTATACGCCCGGAAACGCGATTCCACAACATACAAGACAGAAAGGCCGGCACACTTTGTTTACAACCGGGGCTCAGGGACTGAGCCGACAGAAAGCTAGGGATTGGAAGTACGTAGTGAAGACAGAAGCTTCGCTTTGGTTAGTGGGACGGAAACACGTAGAGTACGCTGCCTGGCTAGGGGTGTATTCTACGCAAATCCTGCGAGGCATGGTCGGCCCTGCTGGTGTATAGCAGAGATGTGGCAGGGTAACGCGAAGGGGGGTCAAACCCTTGGGGCGAGGCATATAATGGCAGCGATAGAAGGGAGGATGGTGATTCATTGCTCTATATAACACTGTCTATATGGCCCGAGAGGACGATCGAAGCCCCTAGTCCAGGGTGGATCTTGAATCGGGTCAATCTGTTCAGAGTGTGGTAGGACGTTCTTATTCCTGTAGAAGAGTCGGGATTTTAGACAAGGGTTCTCCTCGCACCGTCTCAGCGGGTGTGTAGAGTCGAGGCGGCGGATCCTGGCTTCAAGGGCTACGCTTCGCCCGATAAGCGCGATTTCAGGTGCTACTAGTCCTGATTCCATAAGGAGGGCTGAAGTCGGCGTAGTTTTATAGACAGGAAGAACAACTCTAGCGCACTTTGTAACGACTCGATCTAATAGAACAAGATGCCGTCCAATCCTATTATTGACTCGTTGGCTATTTGCTCCTTGAGTCTTTGTTCGTCCTGGGTACCAGGTCTCGCTACCAAAGTAGGCAATAGACAGAATACAGGCGGTAACAGCCTGTTTTAGTAGGTAGGGTAGCGAGCCTCGAACGGTGTTCGTTGTACACTTTAGAGCCTGGGCGACTATCGTAGCCTTGTTTGCCATTCTCTTTACATGATTGTAAAAGGTAAGTCTAGGGTCAAAGAAGACCCCTAACCAACGAAGCTCCTAGGTAGGAAGGATTGTCTTATCTCCTACTATAATAGGAGGGGGAGGGCGGATCCCTCGCCCCCTTTGCTTTCTCTTTCTCGAGAAGTGGATTAGCTCGGATTTATCGCTGTCAAAAGTAATCCCCTCGTCGGCGCCCCATTGTAGCGAGCAAGTGACTTGCTTAGTAAGAGCCTTAATGTTCTCAGCCTTCCCGCTGCTAATAGCTAGGAGAGCGAGGTCATCCGCGTACCCGTACCTACAAAGAACCGGAAGAGAGCCAAGGCTCGAGGAGAAGAGTGGTTGAATATATAACATAAAGAGAATAGGAGAGATCGGTGAGCCCTGTGGGAGCCCGCATCTAAGTGGCGTACAATCTCCGACGTCCCCATCTAGTTTAATCCGAACAGTTCTCTCAAGTAGAATGGAGGTAACCCAGGAGACAAAACATTCTGGCCAGCCTTGTTCTCTAAGTCTCTTAATAAGTCGACCAGGGAGTACGGCGTCAAAGGCTCCCTTGATATCTAGCGTAAGAAGGGAGGCCTCTTGCCTCTCCCCTAGGGCCTTTTCTATATCGTATGTTAGACAGGTAGTAAGGTCTGTAGCCGCCCTAAGCGGGAGGGCTCCGAACTGGTTTAGGCCAAGGACCGCGTATTTAATCCCTATCCAAGAGACTCGCTTAGCAAGGAGACGTTCTAGCCCCTTTCCAAGGACTGAGAGTAGGGAGATCGGACGATACGCTCTAGGCGAGGATTTGTTCTTTTTGTTCGGCTTTGGGATGATAGCTACGATAGCTGTTCGAAAGCACTTCGGGTGGTAGCCAAAGTTAAGACACCCTTGAAAGAGAGAGAAGACTAGGCCGGAAACTCGGGGCCAGGCAGCCTTAAAGACCCCTGTAACAAGCTCGTCTTCCCCAGGGGCGGTAGAGGCCTTTCCGAGAATCGACTCCCTTACCTCCCTAGGGGTAAGAGGAGCCCAGGGGAGAGAGCGTGATGGGACAGTTGGTACGTCTACCGGGATGTCCCCGACCTCGGCTTTGTTTGTGAGAAGTTCCTGTACAAGGATCTTTTGCTTGTCTTTAGTTGTATAGCCAAAAAGGCCGAACGAGTCCTTTAAAGGAGGAGACTTGTATGTTCCTGTGCTCTGATGCCACTTGCAGATCTTAAAGACGTCCTTGCTCTTAGTAGCTTTGTTAATAAGATCTCGGAAGTAATTAGCCTTAGCCTTCTTAATCTCCTTACGTAGTTCCTTTCGAAGAGCTCTAACAGGATCTTCCTCGCCTAGCCGTCGGTTTCTTCTGATCTGAGCAGTGAGAGCTCGACACTTTACATTTCACCAAGGGTGCCCGTATCCGTGGCCGAGCCCTCGTTTCGCGCTACTCTGGTATGCTCCTTGGAGGGCTTTAGTAATAAACGTAGCGAAAGAGTCGAGGTCTTCTTGTGTTGGGTGATCGGGCAGCTGGTAGAGCCATTCTTTATCTAGTCTCGTTTCTAGAGCTACGAGAAAGGTCTCGTAGTCTAGAGTGCTGAATTTAAGAGGGGGGTCTTTCTCAGTAATCCCCCTAACCCAGGGGAGACGAGTGAGGACAGGGAGGTGATCGGAGCCACACTTAAACGCTAGGCTGACCTCAGTAGCGGCACCCTTTTGTAGGAGTTCGCTAGAGCAAAAGGCTAGGTCTAGGGTGTTCCCGAGAGTGTGCGTTTGTGTTCCCGGTGGGGTTAGGAGCTGAAGGCCCTTATCTTCGAGCCAGGGGGTAAAAAGAGAGACTTGTAAGCTCTCCTGTCCAGGGTAGTCCGGTTGCCAGAGCTGGCTCTTTAAGTTAAGGTCACCAGCTAGGAAGAGGTTCCTAGTACGTAGGATCCTAGATTGAATCGTAAGAGACAAGGCCTCTCCTGCTCCCTTAGCCCCGACCGGGGCGTTGTACATGTTTAGTATACAAAGCGGAGGGCCGCAAGGGGAGGGGATCTCTAGGTAGACTAGATCCCGGCATTTTGTAGACGAGGGAGAGAGCTGATTTACTTGGAGGCCGGCCCCCTTACGTATAAAGGTAAGAGCGCGAGGGGGGCCGAGGCTCCAGTCCCAGATCGGTGTAAGGCAGTCGTAGTTCGGGTGTCGTCTTGTGATCTGGCGAGGCAGTTCTCTATAGATATATGGTTCCTGAACGAGGACTATGTCTACTCGGCTTACATGTGCGAGCTGTAGAACAAGTTCTTGATGGTCCGAGGACTTGTGGACGTTTATCTGTAGGATCTGTAGGCTCCGGCACTTCTTATATCCTTGCGGACTAGTCATTAAAGGGTCGGAGTAGAAGGGCCAGGGGAGAAGAGTCTAGAGCTGTCCACTTGGGTGGTCGAGGGGCCCTCGTTAGTAGAGGCTTGTATAAGGGGGGCAGGTCCTAGAGGGGTAGTCGGGGCTACCATTTCGGTGTCGGTATTCTGGCAAGGGGAGTCCTCTTCTCTCTGAAGCCGTATCTTGTTACAGGCTTGCTGAATAGCTCTACGGTTCTCAGATGTAGGCTGTGACCCGGAAGGCTTTGGGCGAAGTTGACACTTAGAGTCATCCGAGGGGTGTGGGCCCTGGCAGTGTAGGCACTTAGCCTTGCACTGAATATGGATGTTGCACCTTGGGTGCGAGGTCTCAGTATGCTTTGTAGTACCGCAGATACGGCAGCGGGCGCTCTTCCCACAGATCCTAGCATTATGCCATTCCCAACAGGTGGTGCACTGGATAACCTTAGATATCTTAGGGATGGCCTTAGAATAAACCCAGTTACCGAGGATAGAGATATCAGAGGGGAGACTTCCTAAGGATCGAACATCGGACTCATTAAAGAAGACATTCCAGGTTGTAGAGGTGTTCTCGTCGAAGCGAGATATTTCAGTCATTGCTACCCTTGCAGGCGCTATTCCAACAGCTTCCTTAATAGTAGTAACAACGTCATCAGGGGTAGTAGGTTGTAGAGTTGTAACCATACGCTTATTAATAATAACTCCTGATTCGATGGTCCTAGGGATACAGTAGAATCGGTATCCGACCCAGTTCGTACCCTTCTCAATACGAGCAGCCCCGAATAGGGTTTGGATGTTTGCCTTTTTGGTAGTTAGAAGGGTATGTACAGAGGCGGAATTACAAGCGATAATCGAAAACCTAGACGGAACAGGGAGTACAGTTTGTACAAGGTCTTTACATCCGATCTCAGGGTCTTGTAAGGCTGTGAGAATAGCGAAGGCCGTGTGTTTCCTCTCTAGGGCGTCGGGAGCAAGTCGAACAAAGACTCGAAGATCTTCTTTATACTGTGGCCCTTTGTTTATAGGAGCAGGGTTCTTTTTCGAGGGTTTTATGTTAAGCGAGGGGGTAATACGCTTGTCCTGGGTTTGCGTGCGAGGATTTGGCAAGGCTGGCTTCACAGAAGCCAAGGCGGCATAGGTCCGTGCATAGGCAGAGACTTTTGGTGACAGAGGGGGGGATAGCTGAACAGAGATATCGTCTCTAGCCGGTTCAGGGGGGGTAGCAGCCTAGTGTTTTGTTTTGGTAGTCGGTAGAGGGTTCCCGGCCATATACGAATAATAAAAGGCGAGGCATAGATCCCCGATTTGGTGGCAAAGTTCCTTCAGAGAGGGAAGGACATTAGCTAGAGCTTTATTAAGGACTCCGCAAAGGTGGTGATCAACTGCCTCTGCAGTCCCACCGAAGAAGAGTTGCCCAATAGCGTTCCTTTCTAATACTTTTGAGGTGCCAGAGACAAACTATTGTTGAATACTCGGCAGAGGGGAGGGAGGGCGATTCCCAGTCCCTTTCAGCCCCCTTATGAGGGGAGAAGGAGAGGGGGGGGGGTGCCCGAGAGAACATGTCCTCGAAAGGAAATCGTCGCTTTAGTCTTCAGTAGAAGTAATCAGGTCGTTTAGAACAAAAAATCTGATTCGAGAAAAAGGATATTTTTTTTGTATTGTTTTTCTATCGATATTGTGTTAAGTACTCCAAAAGAGTGTGGTCTATAGTCTTATTTCTCATCGGTTCACGAATATCAAGACCTGACTGTACAGGCTAATTTCTACCCTCTGGCATATAAAGAGGTACGTCATGTTTGATGCTGCTAATATACAGACATAAATTACCAACGAGAAGCTAGAATTCGGCAGCAAGATGTTTTTCGACAGTCAAATGTAGAAAGTAAAATCCCTAGTATTCTTAAATTGGATTAGCGTGGATTTTACTTCGTAGATACTTCGTCCCAGGCGAAGTAATTGTAGGTTTACTAGGGTGGCTAAGGTTGGCAACAGGATATAAACCCCTGAAAAACCTACAATTATTTCGCCTGGGACGAAGTACATGTGAGGGCAGAGCGCATAGAAATGAAACGGATATTTGTGTGCTCCATTCTTGCTTGTTAGTTTATCAGATAAGACACAAAAGACAGATTTCTTGGTAGAGTTTTTCCTTTGCCTTCATCTAATGAAAAGTGTATTGTGCAATGTATTTATAGGTGGTAAGATATTCATGCTCGTACTACAAAGGAGTTATTAGGTGAAGAGAAAGTCGGTTGCAGAGACCTATAGAACAGCGTAAAAACCGTCGAAAAGGTACAATTAGAAGTATTACGCCTGGGACGAAGTAAGCTTAAAATATAGCTTGTTTTCGGAAAAGGGTACTTAATTCAGTAATCACAAACTTAAAATCGTACGTGAAGCAACGAGGGGTTAGATTAAAGTGCTAACGTTAAACGCTTAATTATAAAAGATTCTAGCGAACTTCTAACGAAACTTACTGTACGCGTACTAAGCGGCTTCTTCTAATAAAGCCACAATTAGTAGGAATATAATCTACATATTAAAAATTTGAGAATCTTAGAAATCAAGTATGAAACGGCTAGTAAAAAGCGATTCTGACCCTATAAATGCGTGTTTCCTACCCAATTATTAGGCTCGTTTTACTACTGATATCAAGGTGAAAGTAAAGAAAACCCCGATACACGGATATGCTCAGGGCAGAATTTTTATTGGTATAACCGAGGATATCCTTTTACTTCGTATCGAGGCTTTTCTGTAATACCAAAAGCTCCTTATTCATAAGTGAAACAACGATCTGAAATTCCGAACCGCCCCAGTTATCGGTAAATCTGCGCTTAGCGGGATAACAGCCAGAAGGGGAAAACCCAAGCATCTTGGTATATACCAAGTAAACCTAGATCTTTAAGGTCAAAACATTTCCAGCCAAGTCGGTAAATGTGACAGTATCCGCCGTGGGACAACCGCAGATGTTGTGTATTAGCTTAGTATATATTAGACACGATGCTCCCTCAGGAATGCATTTGGTACGTCAACTTCAATCCAACAATTCAATTCTTCATTGTAACGCATCTGGCCGTTATCTTTCTCTATACTCTATCAACAAGCAATCTACCACCCATCCATCAGCAAATATGAGAGCCGTTCAAGCAATCCTCTTCTTCTCTGCAGCCGTCGGGGTCATGGCCGGGTGCCAAAAAGGAACCGAAAGCTGTAGCCACAGCAATGTTAGAGCTGCCGAAGGGGGCTTTCACAATAGCTGGAAATGTGATGAAGCAGATGAGAAACCTTGCAATGCTGAATGCATGGTTACTGGTGCCGTGGCGGCGGGCCCGAACCCTGGTTTTGACAATGATCCAAATCAAATGTTGACCACGATGTGTTGCAAATGTAAGATACAGCTACTTGCATATATCATTGACCCTCAACATTGTCGCTAACATGCTCCGCAGGTTAAAACTTACGCAAAGATAAGATATTGCTGGGGGAAATACTAGGAGCCTACCAAGTCCATCCGGGCCAAAGTCCACTGTTACGACTGGCTATGGCCGTGGTATGATGAATATATCCATAGGGTCATCTTATTCCGATTCAATAGTTCAATAAAGTCGATGTCTTATCCATTTTGCTGAAAAATATGACTGGAATCTCAACCGCAGTACCCTCATGTCATCCACACGTTCATTGCATGCGACGTCCGCCTTGTTATTTTGCCCTCGGAATATATGTCTGATCCTGAATCCACAATCCCTTCAATCTCTGTCAGTGACAATAATCCTCTTCAATAGCCTCCCCCGACTAAAATCCCGGGTCTCTTTCATTGACTCGCCCATTAGACCCTTCCTTCATCTAGACTATCCTGACTACACGAGTAGATAGGAATATTTGTCGTAAAAGTCTTCATCTCAATATAAAGCACCTAAACCTCTAAGTAAGTGAATAGTGGTTATGTTAAAATACCACTGGCTTATTCCCAGGCCAAAATAAACCCTATAACAGCTACGAAACCGGTTAGAGTGCCTGTGTCTCCATTACGAATAATTCAGCAGCGGGCTAGGGCTCAACATCATTTAAATCACAAGTCAACAGCGCTTGGGCAATTTCTAAATCTCCTCTCATTGAAACGAAGTCCTCTTCTCATGATGTCGAACTGAAAGTATCATGTGAGACTTGTCGCAAGCGGAGCGCCCACGCAACAGGACTTAACGTGGTCAGTAATAGGGGTGCTTGGGTTTCTCTCTCATTCTAATTAGAGAGGAATCATTTATCGTCGAATTACAGAGCATGCATAGACCTTGCTTCTTCGCAGGTTTCTTCTTCGGACGCTTTCTTTCGGAGGTTACGCGGACAATCTTCTGGAAACATAGCAAAATTCATCGATTTATCTGGCTCTTGGTTTACTTGCGAGCAGCCCACCTTGAGCGCTATCACGCCCCCTTCTCGAATTTCGTGTTTCGTCCAGGCGGTGGGAAAAATATTACAAAGTTAGCCTTGAATGAGATGGTCCATGTTATATGGAACAGGATAAAACTAGGTGGTGTGGGAGTGGAAAGGAGAATATAGGGGTTTGGACGGTGTTGTGATGTATGATGTTTGCGACCGGGATAATAATGTTTTTCAAATTGCGTGGTGCCGCAGTTGCAATAAACTAAATCATCGAAACGCATTATCGCATATTCGGGGGTGATCATAGCATAGATTCGTCAAATAGAGAGCGCGGTGAGAATAAGAGGTTCGATGGGACAGTTGAGGAGGGTAAAGGGAGGGAGAAACAGACCAGCTTTGCTAGTGGGACTAGCAACTCATTCACCTTCTCGCTTAATCAGAAAAGAGCAAAGATTCAATATTAACCTCGACATCGCGCGCTATTCCCACACAAGATTACCTAGAAAAACCAAAACAGTCCAAAAAAAACTCAAAAAACTACTGGTGCCGGACAGGCTCAGGCGCTGTTACGAGAGAATCACCTACGAATAGGTAGCAATCACGCTGTCCCCCCGTGGCCACTTGCTTCTCCTCCCGGACGAGTTGAGCAATCTGAGGGTAACTATCAGGGGTTCCCACTAGGCTCCTTAGTCACTGATGTTACCATCGCGCCACCAAAGCTTCGACTACACTTCTCCTGATAGATACCATGATCTGTGTTATTTGGGGCTAAGTAGAACAACAAGTGGTTTGGGGGAAGGGGTTGATTGGCTTAGGGTCACATGATGGAACCACTCTCAACTCCCGGAGGTCTTTCCGCCCTGGTTACGGTCAAGGATGAATGTCAACAGTGAGCTCGTAGGGACTGCTACTATAGGTAGTTGTATTTCAATATCCTTAGCCTACTTGTCATAACACTAAGCTCAAATACTATTGCTAGCACAGCTGTAATTCCACCGTACCTGCCTTAAACTAATCACAAAACAAGCTACTACTGGTAACATAGAATGGTTTGATTAATTTAGACTAACAGATCACTACTTCCCAGTATCGCCATGCCTTATTTTGAGATTCAATTCTTGCTCCTTACTTCTGTCTTGCCATATGTTGGACTGGTAAATTTCCTGTCTCTAACCAAACACCAGGCAAGGGTATTTAGCTATATACTGTACTGTTCCTCCTGGCGGCTCTAGCCTCCTATTCTGCGGGGGGGGGGGGGGGGGGGGGTTGGGAGATTAGGGATGCGAGGAGGGGCAAGGTATGAGCGACTTCCGTTATATTACGTTCTATTCACTAGAGACGTCTTACCAACTGAATCCTAAGCCCAAAAGTTCATCCTCTTATCAACACAATAACAATCCCACAATCCCACAATTCCACAATCCCACAAAGAACCTTCTTTATCGCAATTCAACTCACTTCAAGTCCGTATCTTCAACAATGCCTCAGCGAATCAAAGGAATAAAGAACTCCACAGGATCAACATCCGGCACAATGTCAAAGAAACTCCCCCAAGCCACCCGCCACAATCGGGCTGCTAAGCGAGGACTCGAAAAGACGCGTAGTGACTGTGAATGAAGAAGTGTGAACTGCCGCAATGGCGCTAGTTAGTTGACTAGAAACGTTATGGCGTTTCTTGACGCCAAAAGTCGCGAAGCGCTTCAACGCTGCACAACTACCAAATTTGTTAATGTCGTCAACTTTTTGACGTAACACCACGACACTCCAGAACGCGCGATGGAGTCAACGCTCACCCAGAACGATGAGGACGCACCACAATCTGATATGGTAGAACACGTCGAAGCGCCCAAGATGGCATTGCCAGATATCGAGGACGAGAGCCAAGAAGTCGAGCATACGCTCCCATCCACTCTCACCACCTCCAAAACCACAAGTATCGACATCACATCCCTATCACCCGAGGTCCAGGACTACCTCACAGAATCAATCATGCCGCCCATCCACCAAAAAAAGCTAATCCTCTTCATGCTGGAGCACAAAACCGGCAAAACACCCGCCAGTCTGTCCGCTCCCTGGACCGCCTTCCTCGATTCACTGGGATATACACATGAGTGTCTGAGTAAAGAGCAGAAGAAGGAGTTGCGGGATAAGACGCAGAGAAAGATGTATTATCTTTTTAACAAGATGGAGAGGGTTGGGGCTGCTAGGATGAAGGAGGGGGATGAGGAGGGGCGAATGGGCAAGGGGGGCAGGAAAGTGTTGTATGAGTTTGCGGACTGGTGTGAGTTGTGGAGGGAAGAGGATTGGGATGGGGATTTTGGAAGACCGGAGGGGTTTGTGGGGGAGGGGTTTGATGACGAGGAGAATTTGCAGAAAGTTGAGGCCGCTGCGAAGGCCAAGATCAAGAGTGTTAAGGAGAAGATCCTTGCTGGAAAGGTCGACACGGTTGGTGTTGCGAAGGCCAAGGCTAAGGTTGTTAAGCAGAAGGGTCCTGGTGGGAAGGCCACCAAGAATTCGAAGCCGAAAGCTGGTAGAGGTATTACTGTGATTAATCCAGGTACGGTTACGACAATCGCAGGTACGGGGTATGCTACGCCTGGCGACTCATTTTCTGGATATCCGCAAGTTGTTGCTGGTAAGTCATTTCACTCTTTGAGTCAGAAAGCAAGAGCTAATTGATGTATAGCGAATGAACTAGATGTTCATACCGATAATGACGCGGACGTGGAAATGGATGGTGACGAAGACTGGGAGGTTTTCGATGAGCCCATTCCCGAGGGATGGGAGACCAAAGATGGGTTTGTCGTCAAGAAAATCTATGAAGATGGTATGGGTCGTCCACTGGTTTTGACCCCCAAAGACGAGGGTTACTTTGGTCCTGCTGATGGTATTGCTGAAGAGTTTCTGCGTCCTGAGTCCGAGGGCAGATATTATCGTGATGAGAATTTGGAAATGCCCGAGTATCTTGACGTTGTCGCGCCAGAGAAGAATAAGGAGAAGAGAGTTGGTCATTGTCCAGGTTGCACTTGTTCCCATTTGAGTCGATTGGACGAGGCATTGTAAGGACTGAGGAATGACTTTTCATGTTCACACCACCAGCATGTATGAGCGTTCCATTGGCGTTTGGGTGTCACGCATTTCTGTGTAGGGGAGATCACTCGGACTACAGTACGAGGTCATGGGCTAGAGAGGGTCAATTATTTTGTACGAATTCCTAGGCAGAAAAAATGGGCACTTATGAAAGCAGATATCGGAATAGTACCAAGTTTTCTTTGATCATGATGACTTTGATTGCAGTGATATCTGAGAAACAAAAGACTTAGGTCTAACCCTATATTGTGGGCAAGAGCTGCGCTAATGGCGCAGTTTGCAAGAATCCACTTCAAAATAAGGTCGTAGCATAAATGGGGAGTTTCCCGGAAGCAATCTGTGAAGCTATAAATGCTCAGCGTTATCTTTGTGATCAAAAATGGAGGAGTTGTATGTTGCTGGACGTTGATAAGGGCTTCGGGCTCTCGGGCAACCATCGGCCCCTTAAAGCAGCAGCCTCGGCATCCCATCCTTGGCATTTGTGGGGTAAAGTAAGCTAGTACGAGTAAGGTAGTAAGCTGAGCTGTCTGACAGAATACTAGCGGCGGGCGCGGACGCATAGCGACGGTTCCCAACAAGCCGAAACGTCAAAAGCAATATCAACCAACCATCGTCATACTCTCACCGATACTATATAAACACCCGCAGCACTCCTCCCCACACCCATCAGACCATGAGCAAGACTTTTGACGTTATTAGTGGCATAGTTCTTTCATGCGCCGCCGTCCACTGCTTCTCTCTCTACATTATCTGGATTCCGCCTCTTGATTTACCTCTCTTTTCGCTCATTGTGATCCTCAATCTGTTGCAATGCCTACCGACTCCTCCTACCCACTCCTAGATATTCCCGACATTGATCTGTGGACTTTTCTTTTTGAACGACCCGAGAAGGAGAGGGAGTTTCCTGAGGATAAAAGTATGCTACTTTCTTATGGCGAACTTTGATTATTAGAATATACCCCACTAACGTTACACTCGCAAGTAATCTACAACGACCCCGAAGCTAAACGCACATACACCTACGCCCAAGTGCGAAGCACGGCAATTGAATTCGGGAAAGGGTTGAGATCCAATTGGGATTGGAAGAAAGGCGATGTGCTAGGACTCTATACTCCCAATTGTATCGATACACCAGCTATAACATGGGGTACACTATGGGCCGGTGGAATCATATCCCCCGCAAATCCCGGATACACAGCAGATGAACTGGCATTTCAGCTGAAGGATTCTGGAGCAAAAGCATTGATCACTCAGAAACCGTTCTTAAATGCAGCCCGGGAGGCTTGCAAGAAAGCTGGTATTGATGAAGATAGGATTATCCTCATGGGCGAGGAGAAGGATGAGACTTTCCGATTCAAACATTTCACTGCTATCAAGAATCTTGCGGGAACATCGAGATACAGGAAGGCTAAGATAATTCCAAAGAAGGATTTGGCTTTTTTGGTGTACAGTTCGGGAACTACAGGGCATCCAAAGGGTGTTATGTTGTCACATTCGAATATTGTGTCGAATGTTTTGATGGGAAATGTTAGTGAAGGGAGTAATCTGAGTTGGAAAGGTGGGAAAGACAATAAAGGAGATCAAATCCTTGCCTTCCTTCCTTTTTTCCATATCTACGTATGTACACACCCTTCCCCCCCCCCCAATCTTCACAAACTAACACAATTTTAGGGCCTCGTATGTCTTGTACACCAAGCATTATTTTCAGGTTGGACACTTGTCATCATGCCTAAATTCGACCTGGAAAAGTTTTGCTCACATGTTCAAAATCTGCATATAACATTCGCCTACGTCGTGCCACCGGTCGTGTTACTCCTGGGGAAACACCCTATAGTATCAAATTACGACCTTTCCTCAATTCGGATGATGAATTCCGGCGCTGCCCCTTTAACACGAGATATCGTAGACGCCGTCTGGAAACGTCTCAAAATCCCGGTGAAGCAAGGCTACGGACTCTCCGAAACCTCACCTACAACTCACACCCAACGATGGGAAGACTGGCAAACCTCTATCGGCTCAGTAGGCAAACTTCTACCAAATCAAACAGCGAAATACATGTCTGCAGACGAAAAAGAAGTGCCCGCTGGTCAAACAGGAGAGCTGTGGATCAAAGGACCTAATGTATTCCAAGGGTATCTGAATAACCCAACCGGAACAGCAAACGCGCTCACTCCAGATGGCTACTTTAAAACCGGAGACGTCGGTCATCAAGACACCAATGGAAATTTCTGGATCACCGATAGAGTAAAGGAACTCATTAAATACAAAGGCTTCCAAGTTCCACCTGCAGAACTGGAGGGGCTTCTTCTTTCCCACCTGGACATTGACGATGTTGCAGTTATCGGGGTGTATAATCCTGACCAGGCTACGGAGGTTCCTCGTGCATTCATCACGCCGAGAAAGGGTGTGGAAGGGACTCCTGCAAAAGGAAAGGAGATTGTGGAGTGGATGTCCGGCAAGGTCGCCAACCATAAAAAGTTAAGAGGAGGCGTTGTCTTCATAGATGAGATCCCAAAGAGCGCTAGTGGGAAGCTTTTGAGGCGAGTGTTGAGAGACAGAGTTATAGAGGAGGAGAAGAGGGGATTGAAGTCTAAGCTCTAGGCTCTAGAGTGGTTGGGTAGCATTCTTTGGGTGTTTTTAAGTCGATATAGGTAGTTGGCATTTTGCTCGTTTGAGATGTACAGGCAGCAGGTTGTATTTATGGCGCGGTCTTCTGTTGGTTTTCTGGAATGGTAATGATGCGGGAGAACAATGAATAGCGATTACTTGGCGATGATTTTGTTATGGATCTTCCTTCTTTGGACAATTGGAAAACTAAACAGTTCACGGATTATTTTTATGAGGAATTACTTTCTGAGAAGTATAGAAACCAAGCAATACTTTCTGATGAGTAAAGAGGCAAGCTGGAGAAGAGCGAAAATCCAAGTCACGTGGAGATTGCCGATAACAAATGATAACAAATTAAAGCTGGAGCTCCAGGTCTCCTCCATCTCTCGCAATAGCGACAGCCCCCCAATTCAAACATCCCCTCCTTTATTCTCTTCAATTCTTTCACGATGGCAAGTTTTCGGGTTCCAACTCTACGCAACATCGTTTCCGGGGCAGCCCCGTACCTGCGGCTAACACAACGTCGCTGGGCGCAAGTCCATGATATCCGTTTCCTCGCCACAGATCAATCTAGTAAAGTCCTCGAGAAATACAAAGAGAAACTCGCGCAGAAAGCAAAAGAGTAACACCCCTGCCCCCAAATCTACGAACTATGAGGAAGAGTTGGATTGCTGACTGGGATTGTAAATAGGGAGGGGCTACAGGATATAACCCAACTCCAAGAACGCTACAAAGACAAAATCCGAGAGCTCAAAAAGAAAGCATCAATTCCTCTTCCAAACCTCACACCACCACCCTCTCCTCCCCTCGATTCCTCGTCCCCATTCCCTGCTCCCCCGCCACCTCCGAAACCCCAAGTAGCGGGCAAGACAACCGGGATTAAAACACTGAATTCATACATCGACGTCGAGAAATCGTTAGCACTCCCAGTCAAAGAATTAGAAACCATCTGGCGACTTCGTCACGCCGCACATCCACAGAGTCTGTGTGCCCTCGTCCCGGTGGAAGCTTGGAAACCGATTCAGGAAACGGCGAGGAGGTGGCCGACTTTTGTGCTTCCTTTGCCGAAGGGCGTTTTGTCACCACCGGATACAGCGAATACACCGGCGAGTACACCAGCAGATGGGAGCGCGCCGACTGAAATTCACATCCTTCAATGGTCATTTCCGGCTCCCGATACTGTGACGGTGATTTTCACACATCTCGCTGAGTTTAAATTGAGAGGGGAATACTCGGAGCCCCATACTACAGTGACTTTCCACACGGAGTTGCTGGGCGAGAAGGGGGTCGTAATGATGAGGGGGGAGGTGAGGGAAGGACGGGGTGTCAGTGTGGATGAGAGTAAATGGCTGGTTATGTGTTTGCAGAAGTTTTACGGGGTGCAGTCCCATGAAGGAGGGGGACGGAGGAAGCAGTTGGTGGAGATGTTTGGGAGGGGAGATGGGGGATTTAGTGTTGAGGAGCTGGTGGGTGAGTGTGAGAGGGTTGTTTGAACAAAAAGGAAAATGAGGGGGTGAGAGAGGATATAGGCGATGTGTAGATAGGAATAGATTGGGACCTAAAATGGGTTTAGGTATGTAAACGATGTATGAATATAATGAAATAATCCTCCTTCTCAATCCAGATTCTCACTATCACCATGGGGGTTGGTATTTTGACAGTAGGAAATACTGTGACAACAGCCGGTGTTAGTAGAAATAGCGTCTAATTATAGTACCATTAATGTCTCTGAAATATAACTTCTCCTTCTCCGCTATATTCAGAGACCGGCAGCCCCTGTACAAGCTAGCCTCGCCTTCCGGAATTAGAACGCGAATAATAGACTCGTCGTTGACCGATTGTGGTGTACAGTACAAAGTTATAGGTATAGTTATATTAAGTACTAAATTTCTAATAATAATCGAGGACCCTAAACGAGAAGGCTTCGATTTTCAACGGTGGATAGATAGACGGCTGTCTCTATTTTTGAAAGACACGATAATTTCCTGGGTTTGGATTGTCGATTTGGATCTGAAAAAAAGATGAGAAAAGATCTCTATCTCTAAGTCTTCGGAAGTAAAGAGGCCTCGAGTAGTAAGATTACTCAATGCGATCTCTAAACGCTAAAAGTTGCCTTTTCATTCCCGGTAAGAAGAATGATATAGTAAAGAGAGGGCAATCTTGAATATCCAGACAGATCCTACCAGGCATTGATGTATATAAACCTCCATTCTCAACACCATGTAAACTTGGAGCTCCGTCCACGTATCCCAATCGCGCGTAATGCCGTTCAGCCAAACCTGAAAAACCTTCTCGTAATGAGAGGCGATTCTTGTGGTTTTTATTTGTAATTAGTGATTATGATTAATGTTCTTCCCTCCTCTCCCTTCCGAGAAAGGGTTTCTTGGGGAAGATAGGAAGAGGGATTTGCTGTCGATAGATTTGGTGCTGTCGAATCCAGTTCTTTCTTTCGTTCGGTGTAGTGGAAGTTTTGAAAAGCTTTCTAGCTGGGGGGTTGAGCTTGGGTGATGAGATTCCTTCTTTTTCTTTGTGGGCCGGAGAAGGGGGTTGTGATGTGAGGGGTTTGAGGGGACTCCTTCCGAAACATCACAGTTCCAACATTTCCCATTTGTGAATGATGACCTGTGAAGACTTGGAGGGTAGGGGTTTTTATATTGTTTCTTCAAGGTTTTGGGTGGGTTGTTTTCGGGTTTGAGCTGGTGTATCGATTTATATTGGTAGTTAATCTTTCTCCTTGGACTCCTAAGCGTTGTCGTGACACCTTGATGATTATTCTAAGAAGCTTTGGTAGCATATTCTCACCTCCTTCCTTACAAGACCTTTCCAGCTAACACACTATATCACATCGAAAGTTCTCATCATAATATCCGAAAAATAATACCTTTTTGGTACTACTGCTATACACACATACTAAATCCCCTCACTCAAAAGAAACCCTCACCAATTCAGCTACCTCGACTCCAACAGAAAGGGAAAAGGCAATATATAAATCCGCATGGCCAATGAATGTTTCCACTCTTTGGCACGAAGACAGTGAAACGCTCCTTCCGTTGAATTCTTCTTAGGGAGCGAATAAGTCGTGTTTCTTCCCCCCTTTGTCATTTGCTAGTGGAGAGAGGTGGCTGTATTCAAGCTACGGAGGATATTGTGCGTGGTTCTATGAGTTCGAGATATTAAAGGAATTGTGAGGATGAATTGTGCGTTTTATCGTCGAAAAGGTGTTTACTGTAAAAAATGTTTCTCTCGAATTACAAGTGGATTTCACATGGATAAGACAGAATTCTGACTCGCGCAGATATGGGAGTTTGGAAGTCATTACTGTATACTCTGTATGAAGCTGCGCCCTACTCAAGTGTCCGACAAGTTCTTTGATGTTATTAACTACACCCAATTCCTATCATGAGGCTTGCTGGGTATTGATTTGATTTTGTGGTTTTGGAGGCAATCATGCGTATTGATTTTGAGTTGAAGAGTGCGAGAAGTCTGATACGCAATGTGCGTCATGAGTTTGGGCGGGAACAGTTACAGTATAGTAAGTCTTTCAATTCTTTGCCTCGCTTATCATTCAACGCATGGCTTGGTGTTGGAAGCTAGCTCTTAGCTTTGCAATAAAGTACTAAAGACAAGTAAGAATAATGCATCCTGGGGCTCAATTTCTCGAGCCTAACAACCTATCCCTTCCAGACAATAAAGTGCCAAAAAAAACGTGCACCAAAAGTGGTGTAAAATTGGTGTAAAATATCCATTTTTCCAATATCTTCTCCGTAAAACAAAGTTGTTTAGCCAACTAAAACACGTTACTAAGTTTTTGAGCCTCACTTTGACCCAGTTAACCATCCACTTTGAGTGCACGTTTTTTTTAACACTTTATTGTCTGGAAGGGATAGTTTTCAGGCTCTCGTTTTTCTTTTCTAGAGCGACGAGGCGCTTGTTAGTAAGGATTGGATTTATTGCCAGCACCTCGTTTCGCAGGTACGGCATACCAAATCTACTACTAAACCAGATAACTAAATCGTAAATCGCAAATAGTAAAAGTTACTTTATATAGGAGGAAGAGCCAAAGGACAGAGTTATTAGTCTATAAAATTTATAGTGTTCTATATAATATAATACAGCTTCTCTACTATAACCCTCTCACACCCCCTTTCCTCACCCCTATTTTCGTATACGGTCCCTCGTGAGTCACGTGTAGCGCACGTGCCGTACCCCTGCCTATGGATACCCCCCGGCGGCTCCCCTTAGGAACCTGCCCCTCCTTCCCTACCCCTCTTATACGCCTTCTTACTCTACCTAGCTTTTAGATACTCGCTGTTATAATATTGTGTCAGAAATAAAGAGAAGAGAAAGTAGGAGGGGGAGAGAGGATAGACAAGTAGCAAGCAATTCTTAACGTAACACGTGCTAGCCTAGCCTCTTTAGGAAGGTAGTATTAGGGACTAGGAATAAGCGACACGCACAAAAATATTTCCCCGCCAAGCCCGCTTCTATCCCCTCCGCTACCCTCTCTCTCTCCCTCTCCCTCTCCCTCTCTCTTCTAAACAACATACTAAGGCATAACCCTTATACGATAGCGAGGGTGCGATAATAAGGGTATAACAGCGAAGGTACGATAGCGAGGGTAGGCAATAGTAAGGGTAGGCGATAGCGAGGATAGGGAGTGTGTACGTAAGAATTTCAAGGCTGTGAAGTTTAAGAGAGGGTGGGGGTGTAGGGGTATAGGCACAAGAGTAGGTGGTAGTAGTAAATATAAGACTTTTGCGATTTACGATTTGCGATTTAGTCATCTGGTTTAGTAGTAGATTCGGGGTGCCGTAGCAGGGGATATAGTTGTGCTTAAAAACGCTGCGACTAGTTTATTAAAAGCAATAAAAACCCACGTCAAACATCCAAGCCCAGATCTTGGAAGAATTACTCGTCGTTGATAACATGCTCCTTATAGATTTTAGATTCTCATCTCCACTTACGAAGTATCTCTCTAAACCCGGTGCTGAGTGTACCGCGGCATTATTGACTGGGACAATTGTGTATATAAATTCTCTTCTCTCTAAAGATCTATGGTCGTTATCATCCAATACTTCATGGAGTATCACGGATTTGTGGAGTTGTCTCTTCCATCATTTTCTGTGGGGAATGGCGACCTTCATACCCTCCTTTCGAGAATGATGAGATATCAAGTGTCATGTGCTAATGAGCCATGTCATGACCTTCGGAGAATAAACTTGTGAGAACCTAAACGTTGATTTTACTGTCGACATATTTCTTGCTGTCGATTTACCACCTTTCGTTTGTTTGACCGTTCTTTCCTATCTCGTTGATGGCATTGAGGGGTTGAATTCTGGAATTCGTGATTTGGCAGTCTCTGGGAGGATAAGATGGTAAGTTGACAAAGTTTACCTGGCCCTGTCCATAGCCTCTCCTGGCCCATTTGGTTCGCATGATTGAATGGTTGAAATTTTTCATTGCTCGTCCATTGTTCATTAAATAGTTGAACTCCAAGTCATTGCATTCTAGCCTGTGATTTGTTGGCAAGACCCCTTGCTCAGGTTCAAATAAAAACAGCTGTCAGCTAGATCTGATTCCTCTGAATAAAAGTTCAACTAGGGCGCATTTTCACTGTCTCGGGTCAGGTTACTTTTACATATTCTAGAGAAGGGTATGGGTGGAGATGATTTGTAATATTCCTGTCTGGAGGGATATCCAAGTGATGGAGTTGTTCATGCAAATTTTATTGTGACCATTTCTGTCAAATTGTGACTAGCGTAATTTTTCTAGTTTACGTTCATCAAACTCATCAAGTAGTTCTCCAACTTAGATCTTGCTTTCAAGGCCGAATTTTCTGGTTCAGAAGAGCCATCTTACAAGGTGTTATGGTATCATAAGCATGTGATTATCCCCATAACTGAATTCTATGAAGTTGTGTAGGTTCAATATCTGACACAAATTTTGGGTAACGTAGTTGCCCACCGCGACAGCTACCACCACATGACGGAAGTAGACTCAAAAGCAACGAAGCACCATTAATTCGGCATATTCATAGAGGACTTATATGGCTATGTGAAACCTTTGGTGTTTCAAGCATACGTAGAAAGACGATCTATGAGTTGTTGTTGAAAGCTGGGTTGGTGACATTTTATTTAAGATTACATATGTTTTCTCGATGAGTTTGAGGAACACCAAGTGGAGGGTTTGAAGTATCCAATATTTTCAATCGTGTTTTAGAGTAGAGGGGAGTAGTAATCAAGAGAAATCTGTTCTACGTTAGTAAAAGACAACAATTGAATCTGAGCATTTGCTCAAGTTCCGGATATACAAAGAACGAATGCTATTCAAATGCAACTGCAGTTTTGTAGATCTTTTGGAGTGAAGAAAGTCTGTCCAGGGGATTTAAAAATGGGTAGCTTCTCAGTTGGATTTTCAATGTCTATCCTTGACACTGTTTATTAAAAAGATTATCCTGTATCCTGATAATATTTTCTTCATCTATCTCATAACAGGATTTCATTGTTAATCTTTGGTCCTTACCACCACGTTTAGAATACTATTATCCTAAAAGCCTCGCTCAACTAAAATAGTTACATAAATTATTAGAGTGACGATTGGAATTTATCTTTGATTAGCTTACGTATAGCAAAAAACATTACTTAATTGTGCTAGATGTTTAGTTGACCAAGTTTTTATAGTGTATGTAGAGTGATAACAAGAGGCCTTACATTGGCTAAATATAAACCCTTTCACTTGGAACATGCACTAGCATTACAAGTCAAAGTCACAATCAACAGAGAATGAAGGGTGTTCTGCCTACGTGCGTGCCCCGTGATGATTCAAACGTTGGTGGCATAAGTGCGGGTTTGTTGCTACGATTAGTTGACCTGCCTTTGGCCATCGGACTAATGAATCATCTCTTTGAAAACAGGAAAGGTATTGTGGCTGGCTCCTTTTTAGAGGTAAGGGAGTTTGGATTGGGGATAGGATTGGTATCCTCCCTTACACTACAGTTTGTACTACTTGAGTGCAATAAACTCGCGTGTTAATTGAAGAGGATAGAGCCTTGATTTCAAATACAAGACATCAAGAACATGTTTCTCAGAGCCAGTGATGCTTATTTTGAACCCTTAAAAAAATAGAACGAATAAACAATCAATGAATTCTTTTTTTTATCTCTCCAGTCTTCAATAACCCCTCCCGTGTCAAACTTCCATCTTTAACCACCATTCCTAGGCCGCTACAAAACACCATCCACACACCTTTTTTCTTGAATTAGATTTTTTGTTCTAAACGATCTGATTACTTCTTTCATTGACTAAAACTTGTATTTCCTTTCGAGGGCATGTACTCCCGTGGCGCCCCTCCTTCTCCCACCCCCCTTAGCAGGGGGGGGGGGGGGGGGAAGGGGTGGCCAACCGCCCCCTCCCCCCTTTACCTAATATTCAGGCTCAGTTCGTCTCCGGCACCTCTAAAGTGCTTGAGAGAAGCAAAGTCGGACAGCTATTCTTTGGAGGGACTGCAGAGGCAGTCGATACCTACCTTAGTATAGCTCTCGATAGCGCTCTAGCGGATATTCTCCCCTCCTTGCGAGCTCTCTGTACCTAGATTGGCTCTCTTTGTCTCGACTTCTAGCTCGCCTATACAACTGGCGGGCCCCCTCCTCTAATATAATAACCCCGACTCCCCTCCCTACTCTGTACCCTCGATAGAGACGTCGTCCTGTCGCTCTCCCTCTCTCTGGCTCCCCCTAAAAAATCTTCCTATGTACGGACTATATCTGCCCTAGTAGGTGCTAAGCCAGCCTCATCCGACTCTGCCCCCCAGAGCAAGCGAGTCGGCCCCTCGCTTAACCCCCCTCGACCCTCCCAGGCTATAAACAAAGACCCCTAAAAGAAAGAAGACCTACGTCTCTTTGTCCGCCTTGCCCTAGACGCCCCCGGCCAAAAACTCTCGAGCTACGCTGTCTACTCTACTCTCCGGACGCCTTGGATTGGTTATAAAGACCTAGTCCAAGGAGTCCTCCCTGTACTATCTGGCTTTGCTATTATAGCTTCTAGTAGTAGTGCCTTATAAACTCTACTTATAACAAAGAAAGCGAATATCTAGACTCTTTTCGGCGCCGCTAGAATCAAGTAATCTATTAGCTAGGCCCCCTTTCGGTTCTCTTGTATCCCTAGAACTATCGAGTTAGTATTTATAGACGACTAGGGAGGACTAACTACTAATCTCCGCCCTACAACATAAGAGGATATTATTAATATCGTCGGGGAGACGCTTAAGGTTACCCCGGCTAGAGCGATCATAACCGAGGACTCTCGTCTTAACGAGGACCCTTTTACTACCTGGACCGTCTACTTTAAAGAATCCGATACTAGAAAGATTAACCCTGGAGAGGCTCACCTTCTCGGTAGACGGGTATACTATAGACCTCTCCCGAAGAAGTACAAGAGTATTCAATGCTCTAGATACTGGGACTGGTATAATACTAGAGTCTACGGCAAGAAAGAACGCTGCCGAGTCTGTAGTAGCACTGAACACTCCGAAACTAACCACCCAAGGTGTAATACCCACGTACAGTGTAAAGCTAAATGCCTTCACTGTCAAGGGCCCTACCCAGCGGACTTCCCTGGCTGTTAATTACGCCCGAAGTCCCCTACCCCCCCCTCCGTCGAGAATAAGCGAGCTATTATCAAAGCCTATAACGAAATACGTCTTCGTAGCGAAGACGACTCCCCCTGCTAACTAGTCGATATAGACATGGCTAACCCAACTATACCTACTACTACTACCCGTCCTGGCTTCCCGCCCTCTAAAGAGGCCTTAGCTGCCCCTCCCGAGAACCCGGCGCTTACTACTCCTAGTCCCTCCTTACCTACCTAATAATAAGTGGACAACAGGGACTAAGCAGAAGCCGTAGCCTCCTAGTTGTATAAATTAATGTACATTTCTCTGTAGATAACTAAGAGCAAGCTCTAATAGTAGCCTATTAGTATCGAGCCGATATTATACTTATATAAGAGCCCTACGTCTATAAGTAACAGATCTATAGACGGATTACAAGACGCTACCTAAATTACGAATACTTAGCCTCTATTTAGGACTAGAATATTGCCCCCCCTCGAGCTCTAACCTTCGTTAGAAAGGGGGCCGGAATACTAGCGAATTAGCTCTCTCCCTTGAGTTCCCCTAGCCGTGACCTGGTTTACTTAGAAGTTACTACCCTTTAGGGACCCCTACTCGGTATTCTAAATATATATAACGCTCCCCCTGGCTCAAAAGGAGCTAGAGAGGCTCTCTCGCTTATTCTATAGTCTTGGATTATATATATAAGGAACCTTCTTATTACTAGTAACTTTAACCTAAAGAGCGAGCTCTGGCAACCGGACTACTAAGGTATAGAGTACCTACAAGTACCCCTCCTAACCTCCTAGCTTAAGAATAAGGGCCTTTAACTCCTTACCCCTCCTAGTACACAAACATATAACCAGGGGAACACCCTCGACCTCGCCTTTTGCTCTAGCGGGCTCTTACAAAGGGGTGCCTTTATAGAGGCTGATCTAAGATTCGAATGTAGCTCGGACCACCGCTCACTTCTTACTCGGATCCCCTGGCTTAGAGGGCAGGCTACTAAGGACCCCCCTCTACGATTTAGGTCCCTTGACTAGGAAGCCTTCCTTTCGGCCCTTGAAACTCGCCTTGACTATGACTAGCTCTACGAGCTCCCGGAGGCCCCGGCCTACGAGGATCTCGACTCTCTTGCCCTCTATATTATAGAAGCGCTTTAAGGAGCGTATCGAAGTAGTACTAAGCGAGGCCTTGGCCACGGCTTTGGGCACCCCTGGTGGAATATAGAGTGTCGAGCTCTTACCTCATAGATCCGCGAAGCTCGAAGACTAGGTAGAAGCCCTACTGTTCTAAAGCTACGTAAGTCGCTACGCAAAGAGATAAGACGTGTAAAAGCAAGGTACTTCCGTAGCCTAATTAACAAGGCTACCGAGGCAAAGGACGTATTTAAGATCTGTAAATAGTACTAGAGTATAGGGGACTATAAGTCCCCCCCTTTAAAGGACTCTGCTAGGCAGACTAGATACTCGATAGAAGAGAAACAAAGAATCCTAGTTTAAGAGCTACTGATAAACAAGGCTAAGGTTGGAGATATTCCCTCGTCGACCCCTACTATCCCGACGTGTGTACTACCATAGGCACTAATTACCTTCCTAGAAGTTAAGGACTCGATTCTCGGTAAAGCATCTACTGCCCCTGGCTAGGACGAGCTTGTCACAGGGCTCTTTAAAGTCGTATAGCCCCGAATCTACTATCTTATCTTCCTATTGTTTAGAGGCTGTACTAACTCTAGCTACTATCTAAAGTGCTTCCGCTCTACGATTATAGCTATTATTACAAAGCTAAATAAGAAGGACAAGTCCTTGCCTAGAGTATACCGGCCTATATCTCTCCTTTCGGTCCTTAGGAAAGGTCTAGAACGGCTCCTCGCTAAGCGAGCTTCTTGGATTAGTATTAAAAGCAAGGTTCTTAGCCCTAACTAGTTTGGAGCCCTCCCTCTTCGGGCTACTACCGACCTTACTACCTGTCTTACCTATAACATAGAAGAAGCTCTTAGTAATAAACTAGAGGCCTCTCTTCTAACACTAGATATTAAGGGGGCCTTCGACGCGGTTCTTCCGGGTAGGCTTATTAAGAGGCTTCGTGAGCAAGGCTGGCCTAACTGCTTTGTCTCCTAGGCCACCTCTTTCCTCTCTGAAAGGTCTGTCCGGATTAAGCTCGACGGGGAAGTTAGGATTAATACCCCGCTTAAGTGTAGGCTACCGCAAGGATCACTAATCTCTCCTATCCTCTTTATACTCTATATCCAGCCCCTCTTCTCCTCTAGCCTAGGCTCTCTACCTATCCTACGTAGGTACGGTTACGCGGATGACGTGGCTCTCCTTGCTATAAGTACAAGTAAGGTAGAGAACGTAACAACTCTAGCCGAGCAAGTCTCTTGCCTACTACAATAGGGAACAGAGGAAGGGATTACCTTCGACAGTAACAAGTCTAAACCTATCCACTTCTCTCGAAAGAGAAAACAGAGTAGGAGAGGAATTAGACAACCTCCTCCTATAATTGTCGGTACTAAGGCTATATACCTAACTAAAGAGCTTAGGTGGCTTAGTGTCTTCTTCGACCCTAGGCTCTCCTTCCTCGGACATATTAAAAGGATGGCCTGTAAAGCTACTTTAGTCACGTAGGCACTTAAGAGTACTACAAACACGATCCGTGGCTCCTCACCCTACTTACTTAAGCAGGCAGTTACTACTTGTGCTCTCTCTATCGCCTATTACGGTAGCGAGACGTGGTTCCCCGGCCTTTCTTGTACTAGTGGTAATAAACTAGTTAGGAACCGAATCAAGGGTTACCTAGACTTACTATAACTTGTCGTTAACAAATGCGCTAGAGTAGTCCTCCTAGTTTATAAGACTACCCCTGTCTCAGTGCTTCTCTTAGAGTCTGGACTTCTTGCCCCTGACATTGCGCTTAATAGCCGTAGCGAAGCTCTAGAGGCTAGGGTTCGCCGGCTGGACCCTGATTACCCACTTCGGCGCTGCTCTAATAGCCCCTGCCCTAAGTCTAGGCTCTTTTATAGAAACAAAAGAGTTCTACCTACTTCCGAGACCATAGATCCGATTTAGGACCCCCCGTGGTCCCGAGGATTCGACCGGGACGTACGCTTACTCGAAGTAGGCGGACCTACTCCTAAAGGAGACAAAGACCTATATAAGGAACGGTTCCTAGACTTTCTAAGTATAGTCTCGCCTACTGACCTAGTAGTCTATACCGACGGCTCTAGACTCGACGGCGGTAGTATAGGCGGGGGGGTCTGCCTTACAAGAGGGGGCCTTGTCCTTAACACGAAGTCCTTCTCGTTTAGTAAGACCCTCGAGATCTACGACGCCGAGGCTAGAGCAGCCCTTCTCGGCCTTAAACTCGCTATAAGTACGCCTTTCTAGCCCTAAACACAACGCTGTTAGATCTGTCTCGACAACCTAGAAGCTACTCTTCAACTTACGTACTATACTACTAGTACTTTACAAGGGGTCTTTAACAAAGTCTACGCCCTTGTACAGACCTACCCTAGCAAGATAGCTATTAGATAGTGCCCTAGCTATATCGGGATTTCCGGAAACGAAATTACGGATAAAGTAGCTAGAGTAGCTACACGTACTAGCCCGGATTCAGCTTCCCCTCTCTGTATAGCCTCGCTAAGAAGGAACGTAAGGAACGAGAGTATAAAGCTAGCAAATGAGCTTTGGTTAACAACTCTACCCCCTATGTATAGGCTCCTAGGCCTTACGACGTGGGCCCCGAAACCCCGCTCGCTTAAACTCCCTAGGGAGGTCCTAGGTCGTCTAATCGCGGCTAGAACAGGGCACGGGGACTTTACAGACTACCATACCCGGTTCCGCCACCTAGATTCTCTTCTCGAGGCTAGCGACTGTTCCTGTAGAAAGGAGAAGTCGCGATTTCATATTCTGTTTTGCCGAATAGTCAAGCGAAGAGCCCCTAAACTTATAGCTAAGGCTAAACGTGACCCTTGTCTTCTCTTTGGACCTTTTTCAGAGAAGCTCTATCGAGAAATTTTCTACAAATCCAACTTCTACTCTAAGATCTGCCCTAATAGGCCGAACTCGGACTAGCCTTAATTTCTTTCCTTTGTTTTTATCCTTTAATACTTCCTGTTTATGTATAAGAGTTAGTCCAGAAGCGGGCTCTCTCTTTAGCCTGATATTTGTAGAATAGTCTCCCATTCTACCCCCCTTGACCTCTAGGGTACCCCCCTAGCGTCCTTTGCCCTATTAAGGGATGTTTAGAACCTAGCTACACGAAGGCTTGCTGTATTCGCCGGACGTTAAATAAATTTAAATTAAATTAAATTAAATTCCTAGGCCGCTAGACACCGTGAGTATTGAAAAGAATAGCAAAGTCGTAGGATACCTCCTACTCGTTTTCTAATGAGAATCGGCGAGAATTGAAAAGATTAATAGGACAGCTTTTTTGCAGGCCGTGAAACATCCTTAATTTTGTTCGTTAAGGCAAACTTCCCCCCACCCTCCCCCGCCTGCATGTCCCTAACCTGCACCTTGAAATTTTTAAGTAATTTGGTACGCTTCAGCCCATCCAGAGAGCTATCCATGCTAGTAGAGAGAGAAAGGTGCGGATTCTCTATAGTTGACGATGAAATGTAGCCTAAGATATCAGGAGTTGAGAGCTGGTAGTGTACCCAGATGCTGAATATGCAGCAAGAGAGGAGGAAAACAGATGTCAGAGTGAGTATTGCGAAGTAACCCCAATGGCATTTGATGATCGTCAAAGGCTGTAGCGGCATCGGTACAACGGACTGGGACCACATCCAACCTGACGGCTCATTATCAATACTCTTTCCTGCTGCAGTTTGGACCCAAGTATTGAATACCGTAGTAAGGCGAGTTGAGAAAGTGACATTGTCAATCTCGGAAGGTACACAAGTTTTTGTTGATAAGTAGCGCCAAGTCCATCTGCGAGAAACTGTTCCGTATAGGACGAAGTTAGGGGAGAAGCACTATCTATCTGTGGCCATTTACCGAGGGTACGGGCTGCTGTAGTATGGTTCCGAAATATCGTATTTGTCGATAAAGTGGCAATTCCTATTTTCTTCACTTTGCATTGAAAATTCGCATAATCCACAGAGACCCCGCATTCATAAGTAATATTTCTGATGTTGACGTATATGAAACGATACCAGACAGTCACGTATGAATTAAAAAAGGAGTTGAAAAGAATACTTTGCTGTCCTTTCGAATCAGACGAGGTGGTGAAATTAGTGTCAACGAAGAACCCTGAACCCATTTTTGCACCACCAACCAGGACTGATTGATTCTCATAGATAGAATTTGGTCCAAGAAACGATGTCCAGGATCCATTACCTTGGCCTCCAGAGATTGAAGGACAGTTGAACTCATATATATTGGCCTACCTCGAATTCCACGGATGTGAGAAGCTCATCTTCCCACATAAGTGGTGAAAGCGGCGTCTCTTGAGAAACCACTCCTGGAGTAGATGACAGATTGACGAGAGGGCCCACGATTCTCTGGCCGACAAGGCTCGTAAGATTGTTTGAATATGGCCGAATTGAATTGCATTCTGGAAGTTCCAAAGACTCATTGCTCGGTAGCGATGGGAGTAGAAGTCTAGAGTAAGCGAGGATGTTAGTTTGCCAGGCTTTTTACGCAAAGAGAAGAAACACAAGAAAAGCACATCAATAGAAATTTGAAAAGACTCAAAATATCTTACTGCGCATTTTCGTCAGCGCACGGATACTTCAGCCCCGAACTTCCCGCTCGAGCATTATATAGCGCATATGTGTAGTTTATTGCAAGGTCGAAATCCTCCTCGATTGTCTGGAAATTACTCGTGAAATTGAAAGTAATCCATGGGGCCAGAATAGCGGTTTCTGTAATATTTATAAGGTTTATGATGCGAAGCGAAGCTTGGCCTGCCAGAGGAGATACGGCCCATAGGCATAACAGGCCAAATTCCTTTGCACCAATCGTACCAAGGGAAAACAGTGTCACCATGGTACTGGAAAGCGATCGGCATCCTACGAGAATCTCTAATGCCTGATATTTCTGATATCAGCCTTTCGCATAGCAGTTACTTGTGGGGTTGACGAGATGCCTACCCCTAAACTTGATCCTTTTTCAGCTTTCCACCTCGCAATTAATCGCATGGTACTTCCAAGTATGCCTGCAAATAGGATAGGAATTATCGTTGGGCCTATCTTAGCTATCTCAAGCAGGCGATTATTTAGAGAATTACTGGAGGGTGGGCCATGTTATCCAACATCTTCCGTGCTGGCATCAGGGTAGAATAAGACGTGTTCATAAGGAGAGATTTGGGTGAATGGCCCCTCGGTAGTATACTTAATGGACGTGCCGGGATACGTGGAGTCGACTCTGGCTGCCAAGATTGCGAACACTGATAATCCATTAAGTTCTGCAAATTCATGGTTTATACATTCTTACCTAAAACCATAATGGCTGCTACAGCCATAACAACGTGGACGCAGTTCTCCAGGATATCGCGTTTGCGAGTTTGGCCTGACTTTGTGACAAAAAACCCCCATTTCTTGGGTCGATGCGTTGTTGTATTCTCGAAATGAGATGTTTCCTCGTTATTCGGTATAGAAGATTCTTTTGCGACAGCTGAAACCTTTTCTGCTTCAATATTTATACCTGAAGGGGTTTTCGGAAATGCATCGGCGTTTTCGTGAGTGCCGTTCCTGGAAGTTCCAGAATTGAGTCCGAAAGAATTTTCATCGGCATCGGTTGAGCCAAACAAACTAGTTGGTTGGTGCTAGGTGTATGGGGATGGTCATGATTGTGGTCTTCGTGCGTGGCTAGCTGGATTGGATCTAGCACGTCTTGTGGCAGAATATCATAATGCGGGGTTTCGATGGAAGTATTGATTGGCTTCATTGTAATGTATTATCCCTGTGAGCTAGGTTCAAAAGACTTGGGTCAGTATATTTTGATGAGGTGTTATTTGAACGTTCAAGTCCCTAGAAAAAGAGGGAATTATGCGGAGGGTTTGGAATACACAGGATTAAACTAATTGATGACAAGTTAGAAAGTGTTTCTACCCAATAAGGAAGTTCTAAGTTATCCCTTTCGAAGGATATAGGTAGATTATCTGAGGTGACTTGCTCCTTCTTGAAGCGAAGAATGAACGATGTCTTGCGAAGGGGCACTAGCGTTGCCCAATACAGTACAACAAGGCAACTTTCAGGTTGATGTTGAATGCTTTGCATTCCCAAGACTTATGAATCAATCTTTTGAGAGCTGTCTTTGACGATAAGTTGATAGCAGGATCTAGGCAAACACTGGCGACGAGAGAAGGCAAATGAAGAAAGAGGGGGCTGCTAAAGTATAAGGAGACTTTGAATTTGGTTACACAACTACTGCAACATTGTTTATATGTTACTCTCAAAGAGAAAACAGAGAAGTAAGTGGCGGTGTGCATGCAGCTTGCTTGCAACACATTACACAAGACTCTCCACATGACTTTGGGACATTGTATAGCTATGGCGTATTCTACCAGAGATCTCAGCGAAGAAAACGAGGCACAGTTTCAATCTTAAGTAGAAATCTATCTTTTCATACACATATTTAGAGCTTAATTTCAAGGATCACCTGGAATCTTGCACTTATATTGTATATCACGTGACCGACCCCAGTTTGTTTGGTTAGGTGCGACAAAGGCGCACAGGTGAAATAACGGAGTAACATATGAAATGGAACGCTATTACTCTAGAATTTATTGAGGACTGCTGCGCGTTTCCTCTATATCTACGAAATCGCGCGAAGCTTCTTAAAACTCAAGCACCTTCTAGCCTTGAAGGTAATGTAGGAGAACTACTCTATCCTGTGGAGATACTCATCTTTCTTAGCTCATAACAAACCCCTTTGTAAGTAAAAGAAGGAAAGCTAGGAGACTTAGCTGCATAACATACAGGACTGAGAATATGGCAGGCGGTTAGAATAATGAAAGTTAGAAATAGTAAAAGTATTATCTGGGACTGTAGACAAAACGATGGATAGTCTCGTAGCTTTTAGAATGTACAGTAAGGTATACTGGTATGATACAATGTCTATATACTTACCATAACTCCTCACTCCTCCATGCTCAATCCAACCTATTTGCTCTGCGAATGAAGTATGCGGCACGTGATATACAAATAATAAATGCTGAGGAAAAACAGCTCAATTCTACCACATCTGGGCACAATGCCTTTTGTAACTCACACTATGGTGATGTTTTCATTATGCTTAACAACCCCTTGTTTTCCTATACAAACTCTGAAATAAGAATATTACGCGTAAACAATAAGGACCTTGCACTTCCAAGCGAGGTCCGATGTAAAGCCGACTGAGGGGGGAGGCGGCGTGGGGGAAACCATGTCACATCATTTGCCCACTTGTGTCTTACAGCAAGTAAATTTTGATCAACAGAATACCTAGCCATTATGTCCACATGTCATGAGAACTGACTGATAATGCGGGCATTTGAAGCAAAGCTCATTAAAAAAGAGGCACGCTCGAATCTTGCTTTTATTGCTTGAGATTACTCAGCAGGAATAAAATCTTTTTAAACCTGGCCAGTATTTGAGCCATTATACACAAATCTACAAGAAACTTCACCCTGCAGTTTCCACTGTAGCGGGTTTTGAGTTACTTATAGTGATACAGTTGTTCTATCACCTTTATACCTTCATTTTTCTCGTAATAAGTACTAAGCGTGTTTAGTAGCAGCACAAAACGTACCTTTTCCCTTTCAGTCAGTTTTCTTTTCGCTCCCTCGTCTCGAATACTTGATCATTTCCTCCCTTTTCGAGGGGCTATTGTGGTAGTTTCTGTAGTCCTGTGCTCTCGAAGAGATGTAATACAAACTTCGCTAAATCTGCTCTTGAGTCTTTGGGGATAATTACTAGCGAGTAACGCTTTAGTACTGTTCATCCTTAATTTTGATTAGGGAGCTTTAGAATAGGTACCTCGCTTCCCTTTGTCTGTCGGTGTGTCGAGTGAGGTTATTGCGAGTTGCTGTGAATGGACTTGAAATCGCTGCGGGTCCACTCACGCCAGAACACCTTGGAGGTGAAACTAATCCTATGATGGATGAAGTCAATCTAGGACCAAACTTGAATACCGATTGTGATATCATTGTTACCGTGATGTCATTTTGTTGTATTTCGGGGCTAGTGAAAGATGTTTATACCTTGCGTTCCTTTTTCCGGGCTTAACAATCAAAAAAGCACGGATAACGGATAACGGAAAACCCTGAAATTCAAGTTTAATTCGCGACTGACTGTAGGATAATACCATTCTGGGCCAGACTTGTACAGAGTAACGTCCATGTCTCCTGGGAGGTGTGTTACTTGTAATTCTCGGCCGCCTGTCTCCTGTCACATGCGCGTTGGCTTTGATGCTGAAGAAATGAGATTTAAGAATTAAGCCAGGGAGGGTCTGTTTATTTAGTATCCGGCTGTCTCTCTGACATATTTGAGCCCCCTACAGTGCTCTAGTCACCAAACTATGCCACCAATTCCAAATCTTCCGGTACAGTTAAAAGAGCAAAATATACAAAATAGTTGATGTAAGCTTTGCATGAGATTTGGGGGGGATTTACGTGTATATCAGGTGTTATTTGACTACAAAGAGTGACTTTATCTGATAAGAATTAATCTTTCGCAACAAGTTTGGTGGCTAAAAGTACTTCAACCCTATTAAAGGTTAAGACTACACCTTTCTCCAACACTAATATATTACATCCCAACCACCTCATCTCCGATCCCCATACCAACAGAACTAAGTTCCGATCTCCTCAACCCACTGCTTCTCATTTCACTACTGCCAATCCTCGGGCTTGTCATCGAACTCACAATCGAATCAGAAGAAACAACCCTATTATGATCACTTCTTGTGGCTGGACTTCCCTCTAGCTCGCTGGTTTGACTGTTTATTGAGTCACTAGATACCATTCTTCTGTGACTTCGCCCCACAACACTTCCCTCCAACTCACTCATTCTCCAACTTTCATGCCCACCCACCACACTACCCACTAATTCAGATCTCTCTTGTATCGTTGCCGTCGAATGAGTGTTCCTCCAAGAGTCCGTCCATCCTAAACTCAAATTCGATTCTCGGTCTCCTATTTCAGCTGTTCGCAGAGGAGCAGCGCTTAATTCTGCCTTTCCATTTTCCGGCCAATTATTGTCGGCCGTTTCCACAATCGTGGGGGTTTGTTTTCGTGCTGCGCTTCTTTTTTTGAAATAGAAGAGTGCTGCTAGGCTGATAAGTATAAACACTGCCGCCACACATCCGACTCCTATCCCAGCTTTGGCACCTGTCGATAGGCTGCTCAATTTTGTTGACCGGTTCGAAGAAAAAGATTCTTCAACTGCAGGTGGTGGTGATGTTGGCATTGCCGTGGATGAGGTTGGCATCGTAGAGGATAAATTTGTAGAAACATTGAGGATACTTGGGCTGGGCGAGGGACTATCTCCTAAGCCAAAAATAGGAGTTTTTGTAGGGAGAGGCGTCATAGTCGAACCACTCAGCATGAAACTAGTCTTTTAATTCATATGTCAGAAGCAGAATCCAGAATTTCAATGCGAATGATAGTTGGCAGAATGAGAAGCAATGAAACACACCTGCGAAGCAAAAGAAACTATTCTAAATTGCCCAGAAAACGCATAAGAGTCATCATCATCAATAACCATCTCATAAAGCTTTCCGTATTCTTCCCAGGCTAATGGAACTTGCCAGCGGTAGGGGGATCCATTCAAGCTAGCTTTCGTTTCTAATCATCAGCCCGGAACCTCTCTCGCAGACCCAAAACCTCCCCCAGACTTGCGCCTGACTTCCGTCCTACACATGGCACACGAGGATAGGGGCATAACATACAAGCAATCCTAATCACAGTTTGATTCTCAATCATTGCTCCAGCATCACCCAAAACCTGTGGTACTGCCGCTTCATTATAGGGAACCGCCAGAAGAGTCAATGCGACAGGACCTTTGGCTTCAACCCAGGAGATGATGAACCCTCGTCCTGTAGGCACGTCAGGAAATCCGGTGGTATTGAATTGAACCATTATTTCGCGATATTATATTACAAACAAATAGAAAAAATATTCTCAAAAAGTACGCATGCGATACTAAATGAATGGGTCAAAAGATGGTGGGGGACGCGGAGTCCCCAATCATGATTCTATGCTCAGCCCATAATCAAGAGTATGAATTGGGAACTACCAACACGCTGATCTGTTGGACACTATGAGTGGCATACATATAACACTGACTAAATTGGGTGGCCAGTTTTCGAGAGTTATCGTGCCCCCTGCGGAATATTGTGGCGTTGGCATCTGAGTGGCTTGGAGGTTTACCTTAATGCCGGTAATTCATGGCGCAGCTGCAGAGAACACGAGGTTTTCGTGGGTGGTGTATGCAATTTAATTTGTTTGGAGGAATATTATTGGTTGCGGGTGTGTTTTGGTGGGAAATGTTGGTTGGTGACTAGGGTGAGTTGGGCGGTTATGTACGTTGAATAAGGCTGGCAGCCCAGAGGATACATCAAGTGGGTCTTTCGATTGATCTCAGAATAGCGGAAAGAATAGAATTTTATTGTAAGATGGCAACAAGTAACCTTATGCTAAGAGTAAAAACACCACAACTCCGAAAAGTTATTGTATGAGTGGGACTATTGTAAATCGAGAGGAGTTCGTATTTCAACTCGGCGTTCAAGAATCTTCACTCTTTACTATCAACACGCCTGAAACTCCAATTATCTCAGCGATGCGAGACACTATCAACTGACTTCAAAATCCAGTTGCCGATAGTCTCCAATGCGGGCAAAACAAAATGATCTTTAGCGCATCATCTGGCACATTCCGCGGCAAGCCAGCAATTTCCGACTTTGGAGGCGGCATAGTCCACTGGATTATCAGTACATTTGCCGGCTTCTATAACTTAAAAGCTGTGCCGCCCTTGGGTGCTTTGACGTCGGTTAATGCTGAGCTATTCCATGGATGCGAGCCGAGCCGTGTATTATGGCACCAGCCTTGATTTCCGCTCAATAGTTAGCTTATTTTTCTTGCTAGAAAAACGTTCGAAGAGGCGGAACGGGAGAGGGCGGGGGGAGGGCAGCGTTCACATCCACTCATGGTGGTTACACACAAAAATGGTTTAAGTTACGGGGAAGATGTAGCTCAGTAAAAGAAGGAGGTACAACGCAGTTGATATCAATATGGCTTTTGATATTCTGCTTAGTCCAATATCTGTATTATGCCAAATATTGTTCAGATGACTCTCATATCCAACAAGTTTGGCAGCGGTAACTTTCAATGAGTTCAGATCTGAATCGTCGCAATACGGATATTTCAATGTAAAGGGAGTGGCTGGCGCAGAGAATATGAACACAATTGATTTGATGACCTTCTTCATGCGTCCTTATGAATGACCTGCCATGTATATGTTAGAGCCAAGAGTTTAGATCATTTTGGTCAGCTCTTACCCAATTCTAGTGCTGCTGCCCGTCATGATGAATACCTTTCCATTTTGAATTTTTGGCTACTCACATCCTTTTCGGTAAAGGTGGACTTAGAGGGAAAATGGTAAATGTACATGGCCTTCAGAATGCTTATTTTGAGCTTTGGTAATGATATAAAGCCCAAGGATCGATGACAATGCATCTGTCTGTTGGTGTTGGTAAGGGTTCGCAAGTGTTGGTTACAGTACAAACAGATGTCATCTCACGTTACTAAAATGTTCAAGTACCAGTGCCCCGGGCCATGAGATGAAAATGTCAATTGGCGTCCAGCAAAGTATCTTCTGCGATATGAACTACTACCTTTGAGTAATTCTACTTGCCAATAGCTATATGAAACGTCTTTGGGAATAACGTGATATACACGTGACACAGTCTCATTCACGATCAATATAAAATCCATCATTAAACCTAGAACAGTAAACGAGCTGGTTGGGAGAAAATAGCCTGTTCTGCATGATTTTATTACATGATTTTTCTAGTGTTTCATCGCGACATTGGCTTCTCGCTGATATCTCTGCTCTCTTTGCTGGCCTGAACTAACCCACTCAGAATTCGTGGGGACGCTATCGCGTTTTTGTGCTTCCAACCTATCAGCCTTAGCTGGAAGCCGTGTATGGTAATAAATACACGTATTTAAGAACAAATTTGAAGATAGCAATGTATACCATCCTCTAAACAAAACGTGTTAACTTGTCGGGTCTACTTATAATTCCTCGATCACTAGTAATCGGCACTGAGAGCTCTACGTAAGTGTTTTGGTGACAATTTACGGTACGAATAATACGCTAGATCATACTAAGATGGTCTTTCAGGACCCAGGCATAAATTGAGTATATTTACCTACCGGTATAACATAAATTCCCAATATTACACGAGTGCTTCCATTAATGACTTTATAATTCAAGCGGGATCTTCTAGAAACTTAACAAATGTTAGAGGCGGAACAACAAAGAAAATGGAAGGTTTATTCGAAGGGCTGATTTCGAGATTCTTGAGATTCTGTCGACCAGTGGGTGGCAGAGCCTATGCTAGCCAGGAGCCGGTGTATACAGCACCTTCGTTTCTTGCCACGCACCGTCCAATTTAAGCCATCAAGCTGGATATATATAGACCATAACTCTCGAGCTATTTATACTTCATCACATTCACTGCCATAAGTCATGGTGTCAGAGGAGCGGTGAACACTCCTTGTTCTAGTCGTCGATTTTCTATTACAATGTCATGAAAGCCTCATCTCATCACTTCTCCTCTTCTTGAATCACAATAGCCATCGCAAGCCCTCTTCTCTGGCACCATGACTCCGCACTTGACCACAATACTACACTAACTGTAATCAAATATTTTTGCCCTCGTTCACTCTAGAAAACTTGCTATATAGTAGCCTGTGCTGTCTCTCTTTTGATGCATCGACGACAGACGGTAGTTCTCCGCCCATGAAAAACCTCTTTAAGTACAGTACATCAAATTTGTCTTTTATTTTGGAGGAATTACCGATATAACATGTGACTCTGGACATGCGCAATCTCCAGGGATTTTTTATATAATATAACGTTTATTATTTTATAATAGTAGACCCTAAAGAAGTCGAGCGCTAGTTTAGAAGTTAAGGTTTCCTTTACCTCTTTCTTACTTTTATTTAAAAGTATACACTTTAAAAGCGTATTATTAATAAGATTAATCTCTAGTAGCCTTAATAAAAGAAAGATACAATTATAAAGGTTATTAGTAATAAGAGTATACTTAATAAGAAGGTAGAGTTTGCCTTATAGACTCGTACCTAAGCTAAAGAATACTAGAATAGTAATATAAAGAAGCCTATAACTTAGAACGAGGATATTTAGATAAAAGAGCTTAATACCTTATCTAGTAAGCCTAGTATATTATTTAAAAAGCTTACTATATTATCTAAGAAGCCTACTAACTCGTCTAAGAAGCCTTATACCTTAATTAAGAAGCCTTATACCTTAATTAAGAAGCCTAAAACCTCTTCTAAGAACCCTAGTATTTTAACTAATAACCCTAGTACTTTAAATAAAATATAGATTATATTTATTCTTAATTAATCTTATATACTTTAATCTTCTAAAGCCTAGTACTTTAATAAAGAAGCCTAGTACTTCGACCGAAGCTAGTACTAAAGAGTAAAATAATAATTTTAAAATATAATTATAGGTAATACCCTTCTCTAATATACTAAATAGATATTCTAACTTTATTTTCTAATAAGTAATTATATACTTTCTACGTTTTATCTATTTCTCTTATAGAAATCTTCTTAGTTACTATTTTAATACTAATCTTTTAGAGAAAGGTATTAGAAAAGAAGAATAAAAGAATAATATTTTTTATATAGAATAAAATTAGGGTCTTATTATAATAAGTAGGTTTTAATACTTATAAACGTATTACTAAAACTATATAAGATATAATTTAGAATATAAATAAGTTTTATTCTAAAGATTAAAGTAATAATTAAGACCTATACTATATAAATAACTAAATTCCTTATAGATTTTAAACCCCTTTAAATAATACCTTAATACTTTAAAGAAATAGCTACTAAACTTAAGCTTATACCTATAATACTAGGCGAATATTACTATAAAGCTAATTAGAGGATATTTTCCTTATATCGAATTAGCTATATCTAATTATATATTATACTTACAAGTAGTAGAAGATATTAATTTAAGCCTAGATTCTTTAACTTGTCACGGTTCGGATATCCATTACCGTGACCCCCGTCACGATTGGGTTATTCTGTGCCGTGACTGCAGGACAAGTGGCTACCTCCCACTCTTTAAGCAAACATAGCATGATAAGGAGGTGTTGGGTGTGTAGTGTTTCTGGCATAAGAACCTTGGGTTTTACCCTTAGATAGCTCTTCTCTCCTTAGCTTTAGATTCTAAGTAGTGGAATAGCAGTATCCTTCACCGTTCCGTTACATAACTAGCTATTTCTTTTACGAATATCTAATAATATAAATAACTTATAGGTCTTATATGTAATTTAATTATAAAATTATAGGCTTATTAATATCTATATTAATATAGTATAAGAGAAAGTCTCGGAACTTTTAATTAAAATATGTACTACGGTCGAAGATATTCTAAAGATAGTATCCTAAGAGACAAACAAGCTTTAGTATAGCGTAATAAGGAAGACCTAGCTAGATAACCTATTCGCAACTATTCGTTCTATAGTTACTTAACCAAATATAAAGATATCTAATTACAAGAGACGGCTAAGGTTCTTTAGGTTTATACAGATACTTCTAAGCTCTAGGGTATCTTATTGCTAGTGTAGCTAGTGTTGGTAAAGGTAAGCTATATAGCTCTGTAATTAGAATTAGGCGATTAAGATTTTTTATATAACCACTATAAGAAACGCGACGTATGTCCGGGAATAAAAGTATAGTTGCTACAGAGTACCAGCTAGTCGTATATGAGTATAGATGTCTTCTGTGATAAGGAACCCTTATTTGGGTTTCTGTTGGAAAGAAGTGGTAGGTACTCTTCGGTCCTGAAAAGACTTCCGATTTTTTACCGAGGAGACGCTGTTTTAACAACAGGTTTCTTACTCTTCGAAAGTCGGAAAAATATATAAAAATACCAGTATACTCCTAATCAACTCATTTGTATTTTTCCTGATCTCTATATCTCTTTTGAATTACGTTGTTATATTTAAGTGTTATAGAAGGTGCGAAAACAAGTATGTTTTGGGAGGAACAAAATAGGGAGTTTTTTCATGGCCCGGGGAAGAAGAGTTTTACGGTGAATATAGACTGTAAACCGACTAGCTTTTTAATATATGTATCAAGGGTCTGTAAATAAATTAGCGATATATACGTTTCTTAGTGGATTATATAGTATTACCTAGTCTTCTTTAGTAATCATATAGTGTAAATATAGAAGTTCACGTTATAAGGACCGATTATCGGCTCCTAAAAGGGAAGGAATGCCTCTTTTGTAGCTATATGAGCATTTCCTTCCTGACCGAATCTATAGTTAGCTTTCACACCTATGCTAGCTAACTATTACATATTATAAGCTTCTTTCCACTCGGAAACTAGCTACTACACAACAGCCACTCACAACTAGAACACCTTGAATCTGGGTTACGTCACTCTATAGACAACTATACCTGTTCTAATATTGTTATCTCTCTGCTTTTGCTTAATAACTTATTTAAACATTGTTTATATTATAGTAAACGTAAACTAAAGGTAAAATAATCGTATTTAGGAATAGCTTCACTTTTTGGGTATAGAGGACTTACGAGGAGTTGTTGTTTTATACTTTAGTTACTAGGTTGCTTTATTTTCTTTCTAGGCGAGGGGTGTGTTCTAATTAAAAATCGACTCTTTATATTAATTAAAGTAACGAGTATTTCGGAAGTCAAAAATTGATCAATTAGTAGAATTCCATCATGTGGTCTAATTGACGAATTACCCATGGTATTGATCAAATAGTCGTCTTGAGGGTTACCATAGCACAATTCTAAAGAAAAGGTGGGTATTGAAGAGGAACAAAGGGCAAGCGAAGGAAAGACGAGCGAAGGAAAGGCAAGCGAACATGACAACATTGCTGAAACGGGAGGAGATAAGGTCAACGGCCAACAATCTGATGGAACGGAGAAGACTAGAAAGAGAAATCGTGCGGTTAAGGCTGAAGACAAAGCAAAGAACGAACCTCGAAAATACAAACCTTCTCTAGAAAGTCTCTTTGATCTCGTCTGTAAGTTCAATTTATTACTCTTCGGCATTTCAAGAATGCACAAGTACCTTCCTTTCATGATCAAATGACTACCCTCCCAAATTTGTCTCCTTATTAGAGAGGGAGTTACTGACACGTAGATTTGGGGGCAGGCAACGATGCTGAACTTCATAGAGCCGTAGTCATATCTCTCCTTCGTCAGAATCAAGACATGGCGGATCCGCGTCATCGGGATGTCGACAACGAGGAAGACCGCCACTATTTCCATCAACACCGCCCCGGGAATTATTGCTTCGCTGATAGCCAGATAAAGAGAAGAAAGCTTGAGGAAGTCAAGGACGAATGAATCTTTGGCAAGTATATCAGCAAGGCGGTTCCTTAAATTCAGTTTCAACTTGAGCCTTGGAAGAGCTGCTAAGCTTGGATGCGGTTCAAGAACCCCATTTAGAGCACCTCCATATTGCAAATTATCGACGGCTCACATCTGGTGGATATCGGGGTTCAAATGATTTGCTGTTTCATGCGTTGCTTTTATCCATGCGAACATGGTATCGTTCAGTGGGAACGGGAGTGCTATGATTTACCAGGATCACAGGGAGGAGAGTGTTTGCAATTCCTCGTGATGAGCATACGTATGCAAGGAAATCTCTATCGAGTAACTTCTCAAATGAAAAGCGTTGAACTTGAAGATTAGATTCCCAGCCCCAGTATTGACCCGTGCATCTGTTCAATCACCTGAGTCAGTGTATTCTTTAATCATTTCTCTGTGGGCCCAAGTTTGCCCTTGGTAGATGTTGTATATCATATGAGAGAATAGACACTACGTAATGTGATTGTTATTTTGTTGTATTTCTGCGATACTATCAGCATTCGAAATGCTGTATCTAGTTTGATACAGCTTCGAGACCTCATCCAGCGAATAAATACATTCATTCAAAGCCTTTGGCAGCAGCCTTTGGCAACAAGAAGTACCCTATCCTATCGATCTCCATGTTTTTCAGCACTCACAAGTTAACTCCCGCCGGTTACCTGTGAAACTTGTTGGCAGGAAACCCTTAGAGCTACAAACCCCGTTCCCAGATAAAGTTGTAAGACTTGCACTGCCAACGACCAAGCAGGTTATGACGTTTCCACTCCTGTAAAAGACACTGGTGGCAGGGTAGAGCTATAATATTCATCGCCATGATTACTAAAGTTCTTCTTGCAGTATGTGCAGTAATACTTTCCTCCCCATTTTTTCACGTCATTGACGCTGGAAACACGAACATCATTAGCGTCATTACACTCTTGACAATCAGGTATGGTGTTCGCATTCTTTTCGTCTTCTAGCATAACGGAAGAGTGGAAATGCACGGCCTCTGCAATTTCGAAACATGCCTGTCCATTTTGCTTACAGAAGGCCTTGAAATCCCGAAATCTGCACAGATGTCCAAAGTTTCTGCCGGCGAATACTAGGCAATAAGATTTGACTCCTCTATCGTCGTGGGGAGAGTCTTCAAAGGCGGTTTTGAGGACCGGGGTAAATAAATGGAATTCTGAATGCTTGAGTCTGTCCAGTAGAGCGCGGAAATTGACTACTGCTAACTCCTTCAACTTTGTGACGAGGAATTTGTCAGCCAGCGTGTAGACATGGCAATGAACGAGGAGTTCCGAGTTGGTCGCAGCGGGGAATTGTGAGCGTGGCAGGCCGTCGATCTCATCGAGAACTTGATAATCTTCTGTGTACAGGAAATCAATGAGATGGCCGACAATCTCGGGGATATCATCTTCAAGTTGGATGATTCCTGTTTGACTCTCCTGTTTAACTCTCAGCATATATCCAACCAAAAGCTCAAATACCATGTGTGAACGAACTCACCTCGAACGGGCCGTCAACACAAGCAGCCAGGAAATCAACCTGTTGACAAACAATAGCTTTATGAACTTTGAAGACCTTGTCCTGGCAATGAATCTCGAGATCGGTATATTTCCTATCATATCGCAATCTTGAATCTTGATCAGCTTCAGCTTCTAGGCATCGATTGGCAGAGTACGTACGAATAAACAACATCTAGAAGGCCTTTGCTCTCCTGCGGACGGGTTCGGAGGCTGAGTTCGTTGCTGGTCTGCAATTGAGATTGAATTTAGACTGCTTGTTTTCTAAGGTGAAGGTGGCGCTGTAACCTACCATGTTGACTTCTGCCGTTCCAATGTTTCAAAGGTTGGCCGTACGTAAGACCCTGCGAAAGTGGATGTCGGAAACAGGCGTACTTGACAAACTTGAGGTAGGGCAGGGTAAGATTTGAGGACTTATGTTTGAAGACGTAGAGCGGTTTGAGTCTTCCCCTCACAATGTCGCGACCAGATGCGCGTAAAGGTTGCGGTTGCTGAGAGAGCAACGATGGGAACAAACGCCGGGTACTTCAATTTAGCGAGTCTCACGTGATTTCAATCCGCTCACAAGAGATCCATGGATGTGATGGGTTGTAAGAGCATCGGACATTACTCCGCATAGACCTTGACCAGAAAGCCTTCTTTAAAGTATCAATATACGGGAGCAACTGCTTTTGTAACTTACATACTTGCAAAATATACCCCAAGAACTGTTTTTAAAATATTCATAGAGCAATTTTCGAAGACGACGCTAAGGTTAAATCAACATACAGTTTTTCTTTTTTCAATTTCTATACTATGTTCGCAAAACGATTGAAATTTAACTCTTCCTAACCTGTACTCCCTTCTCAGTCCACCAAAAAAAGCCCACTTCAACACACAAAGTTGCCCATTGAATTACTATTCTCAAGAGCAAGCTCGCTAAATCAGTTGACATCAATTCCTAATTGACCAAAGTACTTCGCATTTTTCAAATGAGTTCTAACTCAAAAATTCCAAAACCAGGAAAAACAATAAAGCTAAGACTCAAACAGACGGTTGGTTCATTTCATGTTCTGTGTTGATTTGTTTTGGATCTTTATCTCTTGGCTGGTACAGGATGCCAGGCGATTTCCAACTTTTGCGTGCAATCAATAGAACAATTAAGTTAATATTATACGCTGAGTTAAGCAACATTGAGAGGCAAAACGTTACAATATCATAATCAATCTTCACGGGCTCAGTATCGTCAACTACATTCTCCGACGGACTTTCGCCTATCTCCTCTTCGCTATGAGGACAATAGTCCACCAACTTCCCGTATAATTCGGGAACTTGACCTTCACCAAACTTCAGAAGAACTTAAAACTTAGAATAGACAACCCAGTCTGAAGCGTCAAGACATCATTCAAATTAATTTTCATCCCTGGTTTCTTGGCAGATCATCTAGTCGGTCAAGGCTCACAGAACTGATACTTGATAAGCTACCACGAATGTCAATGACTACTCCTTCTCATCAACGAAACGGTTTACACCAGCGCAGAAAAGCCTGGCTATTTTGATAAGTCACGTCACATACCACAAGCCACGTAGACACAATTGCTAGAAAAACTCGCATAGAAGTACTATCAGCCTATTCCTACCAAGGTATTCGCTTCATCAATAATCACATATCCTCCACGCCATCCCCCCATCCCGCCTACACCGAAAAATGCCCCCGCACTTACCACAATAATACTGAACCAATCTGCTAGATGTGGTGCGAATGTAAGTAAAGCTGGAGGTTCCGCATCTGACACAAGTAGGCTGACAATCTTTCAGATAGGTAGTAGGCTTATCCACAGCCTCCAGAATCCCGAAACAAATCTCGCCGTTCTCTTTACATAAGGATACAAAGTCTTCATTACTGGAGAGGTCCGAATAAAGCCTCGCAGCCATTGTCGTACACATATCCTTGAGCTGCATGTCATCTGGGCCGGAGCCTTCGAAAACGTCTCGTAGTACTGGAGTAAAGACCTCTAAGTTATTGGCGTTAATTTTCTTCAATTCAATCTCGAAACGTTCGGCTGCTAGCTTTTTCAAGTTCGTGACCAGAAACTTGTCAGCGATGGTGTAGACACGAGAGTGAACAAGTAATTCGGAGTTTGTCGTAGCCGGAAAGTTGAGATCAGAACGTCGTACTCCATCGACTTCGTCAAGAACCTTATACTTCTCCGTATAGAGGAACTCGATCAAGTAGCCGACAATCTCAGGGATGTCATCGTCAAGCTTGATAATCCCGGTTTGACTCTCCTACAGTATCTACTTGTCAGCATATTCTTCTTTCCAATGGAGACAAAAGAGGTTCCGCAACTTGATAAAGAAGGGGCCGCTAACCTGGAATGGCAAATTGGCGCAAGACGCAAAGAATTCCACAAACAACCCTAACCTCTAACTACTAACCCGCGTATTTTATATACTAAACTATATCTTATATATATAATTATATACTAAATAATATCTTATATAAGAATAAGTATTAATTTAGGTATTTAAAGTTCTTTAAACCCTATTAAGTTCCTACTTATATTTATTAGTAATATTCTACTTAATATAGCTTTAATATTAGTTATAGAAGAACTTATTAATCTATAAGAAATTGCTTAGTATAGGTTACTTCTCTTTTATAATAATAATAATAATAATAATAATAATAATAATAATAATAATAATAATAATAATAATAATAATAATAATAATAATAATAATAATAATAATAATAATAATAATAATAATAATAATAATAATA
>UNPT01000557.1:0-27569 GCA_900536445.1 Hymenoscyphus occultus | reverse complement strand
TTAGGTAAAGGGGGGAGGGGGCGGTTGGCCACCCCTTTCCCCCCCCTGCTAAGGGGGGTGGGAGAAGGAGGGGCGCCACGGGAGTACATGCCCTCGAAAGGAAATACAAGTTTTAGTCAATGAAAGAAGTAATCAGATCGTTTAGAACAAAAAATCTAATTCGAGAAAAAAGGTGTGTGTGCAAGAGTTATATATATATATATATATACAGCATACACAACCCTGAGTTCTAAAGTTATCCCTCAATCAGAGTCAGATACTTCAGAATCAGCTGCTGAGGAGCTATCAGAAGAATTCTTTTCACTGTCGGAGCTCTCAGACTCGCTCTCAACCTTCTTCTTAGAACGCTTGCTCTTTTTGCTCACTGCTTCTTCTCCGTAAACGGCACAATTTACTCCTTCAGCATTTTTACCCTTATCTTCTTTCTTGTCTTTTGTCCGTTTCCTCTTGTCCTTCATCAGGCTTTTTACTTTTTTCTCGCTCACATGCTTATCTTTCCAATGATCGGCGCGTTCTTCAATCTCAAAAGCTCGTTGCGACTCTGTCGCACCACCGTATGTCACTTCAAGATATCTGTCAAAGCCGCGCGATGCTTTTGAAACCTTCTCGAAATGTTTATCGGTGAGCGTTGCCCCGGAGCCATCACTAGATTGTTTGGATTCCCACTGAGCAATCGCAATCGCAGTTTGGAAGGCTTTGGTGTGTTAGTCGCTGTCATGTAGAGTGGAAAAGAGGGCTTACCATTCCGAATTTGTCGGCCGTTCCAGAATCCCGAATTCTCACTCTGAGACTTTTTCCAGTGCTTCTTTGAGAAGGCCATTATACGATCACCCTCAATCTTCAAATTCAGTTGTGATTCCTTTTCCTTCGTTCGGTCCAAATTCATCTGCCAGATTTGTGCTGTAGAACTTTTGTCAAGGGTTGGGTACCTGTAGCATGAGGGGTTAGCAAATCGAGGTTGAATGCAAGCAGCATTGACTTACCATAAACTTAGGTGTATTCTAGATTTAAAGGCCTCATCGAAGACCCCAACTCGATTGGTTGTCAAGAAAAGAATGCCTGCGTAGTACTCAAGCACCCTAAGAAAAACTGGTATTTATTAGTGGCAGTTTTAAGTCGCAAGATGGGTAGTTGACCGAACCTGAGACAAGAGCATTTCTTTGAAGGTCGGTTTTGCTTCTCTGTGCCAAGAAAACATCCGCTTCATCGAGTAGAAGAACACAACCCCAACGATGAGCCAGCTGGAAACATCGTTCGAGATTTTCTTCCACGTTCTTTGCTGTTTCGCCGATATCTCCACAAGTAATTGAAAACAAGGGCCTTCGACTGTGTTCTGCAACGCACTCTGCCGTTGAGGTCTTACCCACACCTGGAGCGCCATGGAGAAGAATGATAAGACCTTTTCCTTTGCCTCTTACAATATCTGCATTATAATGCGACTCAGTTTCGTCAACCGAGGCGCCATGTTTTTTGAAATGTGTCTCAACTAATGCTCGAATGATTTTCTTGTGCCCTTTCGGTAGAACTAGGTTTTCGAGGTTATCTTCATCATATGCAACGTTCGATATGTTGTCAATGTTGAGCCGTGCTGCTTCCGTTAGATTAAATCTTACAGTAACATATTACTTGTGAAACTTACCCCATTTCCGGCTTCGGAGTACAAATCCCAGCACACGATTCGGCATCAGCAACAAGTCATCCGTTGTCAAATCCGTTGCGCTGAAACCCTCTTTTCTGAGAAGCTTGGTACTGAGAGCGAAGTCATTGCTACGTTTTCGATCTTCCATCTGGTCGTTTAGTAAGGGAGAGGATCGCTTGCAAATGCTACAATCTTTGATTGTACAAGTTGTGTTATCCCCATCAGAAACTTCTCGTTCATCGCTTTTTGTTGGCCCCTGAAGTCCAAGTTTGGGTATCCATATGCTGCCCCTTGGCTGCTCTTCTTTTGCAACACGTGATGCCATATCGAAATCAATGATGACTTGGCTGTCTACTTGTTCTGGGGGGTCATCGAGACTGAGTCCATCGTATTCCCTGTGAACCCCGTTTCCAAGGGAGCATAGACTAACAAACTTTTGACCTCTTGTAGTCAAACCTTCCTTCAAACTTGTTTCGTCGGGCTCCGTGTTGGCTGGATAAATAGGTAGTGATGATATCTTCTTTAGACCGTCGAACCTTTTGACTGAGAAGCTGTCCTGCACTGAACCAAACTGGTTTCCATCGAAGTCGAAATGAAAGCAGTCCACCACAAATGGACTATATTTCTCGGCGGCTTGAAACAGATTTCCGAACACAGCGACCGCTTTTTCAGCTGCCGACTCCTCTCCATCCACGTCTGCCTTTGGAGGGTCTTTCAGTAACCTTCGACCACCAGTTAAAGCAAAAACTCGCATCATCCTTGGGTTATCTCCAGAAGTCTTCACCAGCTGCCCGGGCTCAAACAAATATACTAGATCATCGAAACAAATATCTTTCAATTCACCACTTCTTTGGCCTGTGAAAGCCGCAATTGGTTTGGCGAGATCATTATTTAAAAGTTCAATGACTGCTTTCCACTCTTCCACAAGAACCTTTGCCTCAAATATACTAAGCAGCTTCTCCCTCTTCTTTTGCACTTCTTCGATCTCTGGCTCCAACAAATGTGCCGCTAAAGCACTCTCATAGTAATCGTATATCTGGATCTTAGCTGCGGCATTCTTTCTACTAATACCACAACGAACCATCAAGCAGGCAATATCCTGCCTTCTGACCCCTTCTTCGAACGTAAGAATATCGGTCTCAGAAACGACAGATGGTTTTGCTGACACTGCATCGCCTATGTTGGTAGAACTTGTATCATCAACAGATGATGTGCCGTTATGTTCATATGTGGATTCGAGTTCAACATCTATTTCCGCTTCCAATTTCTGGAGCCTTTCATTAAGCGTCTGCTGGTGTTTTCGAAGTTCTTCGTGGAACAGCACAAATGGCTTGAAAGGAGCCAAGACTTCCCGGCTTTCGTACATGAGGTCGTACTGAGTGACTTCTTTTAATTCCATACGTAGAAGCCTCGAGTGAATTCGAATGCGAGAAGGCCTTTCGTTAGAACCCGATGTTGCTGGAAGCTTCACGGGGTTGAAGATTGGTTTTGTCGGGTTCTCTGAGCTTTTCGCATTTTTGGGGCGATCTTGATGAGTATCAGCTGGCTCTTCAATATCTCCATACAGAACATCAATGGAGTTGGTAATCTCCTTCGCATGGAAGTAATCGGTCCAGAAAGCACGACGAAGCTCTGGGACCAGTTTTGGTGGTGGCATGTTGTCTACATCAGCCTCCGTCTCTTGCTTTTCTCTCTCGACCGTAGTTTTCTCCGACTTCTCATTTTCCTTGTATTCTCTTAACTCCCGAACCTCTCGCTCAAGAGCCTGAACGCGCTCTTCCATAAGGCGAGTGTACTGCGTAATCTGCACAACTTGTTTCGGTGCTTTTCTGATCCGATCTTCTAGGGGTGCTACGCGTGAGCTTCGCATATACCTCCGCCTTCGACGCTCATCTTCTGGTTCGCTAAGATCATCAACATTGCCATCTTCGGGTGGTAGGGTGAAAATCGGTTCCATAACAGCTTGTGTAGGCTTCAAATTAGATTTTTCCACGTCTTCGGTCATTTCAGCCAGAGGTTTCTGATCAGATGTTGAAACTTCGGGAGTGGCAATGTTTGTAGTTGTCTGCTTTTCCTTATCATCTCCATTTGGTGTATCCGATGCCATGGAAGTTGCAGCGGTGAGTGCCTCAATACCTCCATTTTCTGAAGCTGTTTGAGATGCGATTGTTTCATAAGACTCTTGATGTAGGAAAGGGGGACCCTTTACCCCTTCTGCTGATTCATTGGTGCTTGCCATGGTCTTTTTGGGAGAAACAGAACCGAGTAATAAGTAAAGGCAGAGATACCAGGCACGTCGTTTTTCAAAAATGGAATCGAACCTCCCTAAAATAATGGGCTCCGGTTCAATGGGGATTCTTGCGAGACAATTCATTGATTACGATGTAAAAGACACCACCGCATCCTTTCACGCCCCCACCCACGAAGGGAACAGAGCCGCATCTTGTAACCTAAAATAATTAATATTCTCTGATTATGATCCAATCAAGGTACAATTGGCTGCAATGGTTCGGAATGAGTACCTAAAACTCTCAAAGGTACCATCGAATGTAACCTTCTAAAACCCGAAGGATTGAATCTGACGGGAAATTTTGGGAGATCAGCGTCAAGATAAACCCATTCTGGGCTCGGCTGCATAATATTGGAAAATACTCCCACGTTGCTGACAATAGAGCCTCAAAATCCCCGCTTCCTATCCCAATCAAGCGGGGCGCCGGTTTCACAAATATTCAGCTCATGCAAGCCGGGATTTATAATCGTCTGAAAATCCCTTTCAGAGATGATACCAACAGTAATAACAGGCAATTGATGTCAAGGTTTCGTACTGTTAAATCATTCTGTCTATTCGTGGAAACATTATAGATCCCGCTTGGAAAGTTCCCCAGCCTCAACAAAAGAGCCAGGGATAGCGAAAAGCCAGGAATGGGAGGGGTAAGAACAGCTGACACCTCTGGCCGATGCCACCGTATTATATTGAAAGTTAATGCTCACAGTCGCTGTCAGCGAATCAACATACACCCCATCATGAAAGACAGCCATTTGTTTGCTTACGGAAAATTTCTACTTTCGACCACGACTCTTTCTGAGTTGCCGCTCTCTTGCCAAATCCCACGGCGATTCTCCTTCGGAGACAATGCAGAAGAATGACGAGCACGAAACCCAACCCAGCCATAGTTTCGAGGAACTATGTCGAAGCAGAAGTAGACGGACAGATTCTTAAGCCGATTGTAAATAGCGAAGTGGCATTCGACGAGGATAAGGAACGGTTTGCACCAATCAACAAGTTGAGCCCGTAAGCTATACCTCGCAAGAACCAAACGGAATTAGTACTAACAAAGTATCTGTAGCAAAAGGAATGTTTACGATGTGGCCGAAAGAGAGAAGGAGAGTTTGGCGGAAGCCATGAAAGACTTCCAAAAACCAATAAAAAGTAAAAGTGACAAATCTTCGCCTCCAACTAAGTACCAGACTTGGTCAGACGTTGAAGCTACCATGAAAGCCGCTGAATCAGATTACATGCAGAAGCATGGAGCGCCTATGAAGGGAATCGTGGCATTTTTTGATAATCTTGGAAGCAACAGTGATACATTTCAGGCTTGGCTATCTCTGTTGCCTGATAGCGAGTATTCATCGGTTGTTTGTGGAGCTTTCAAACTAGTAATTACAGTCAGTATAGAATCAGTATATTCCTTTCCTCGGGTACTAAAATCCCTTCAGTCGTGCGTTAGGATGAAGAACATCCGAGACTTGATTCTCTCGAGTCTTGGGAAAATCCCAGCCGCTCTTGAAACCGCTCGACAGTATCTGGAAATGGAAAATCTTTACAAGTCATTAGAATTGCACATTGAATTTTCAAGACTGTACAAATCGATTCTCGTTGCGTTTCGGCACATGCTTGAGTGGCTTTCCGAGAATTCGTTCAAGAAGGGTGCCCAGGTTTTCTTCAAACAGGGAGAATACAAGAAGGATCTTGAGGAAAAGATAGAAATTATTTATGAAAGAGCACGCGATGTTAGGCAACAAGCGGAAATTTGTTCACAGTATATGATCGGGAGTATACACCGGAACCTTTCGAAACGTGAGTGGCATCTTCATTCTTACGGCGGAAATGGCTGCTAATTGAGAAAAGAAACGGTGCATCTGCAAGGGGTGAAAGTAACAATCGAGGGTATGAAGTTTGATGTAGGCAAAATGGGAGAAGAGTTGAGCAAGGGTCAAGCCAGGATTGAAGATAGACTGAACGCTTTCTTTGTCATGTTCCAAGACCGTGAGCCACCCTGGAAAGACTTGGGACCGAGCAGGGAATGGAAAATACTGACCTCAAATAGAAATGCGAGATCTCAATTCTATGGGCACTAAGAAGCTTGGAAATGAGGACAATGGTAAAGTACCCTTTCAGAGACATGTATCATAATTAACCTCTTTGTCAGTTGGGATCTTGACGACGCGAAAACTGTTGAAGTCTCTCGGTTGCAAATCTAAGCTCGTCCAAGCTGATATCTCCAAGGCCATTTCTCACGGCCAAGCCGCAAGCAGGACTTTTCAACAGAAAGCCCAAAGCTTGATGCAAAACTCCCGACTCAAAACCTGGCTCACAAGCCCAGAATCCAGCACGCTACTGGTGAATGGAAACGGTATCAGAGAAAAAATATCGTCTTTATCACTCACCTGTGGTATGCTAGCAAAATCACTCGAATCATTCGAAGGCAGCATATCTTTGTCGTACTTTTGCGGTATGCATAGTGGGGTGGAAGAAATTGAAGGTGTGCAGAACATGCTGGCGCAACTTACACATCAACTTCTGAGCTCGTTTCCTCACTTTGACCTCAATTTCGTGAAGGTTCGACATACGCCGAGCGATATCAAATCACACAATCTAGATGTGCTTTGCCATATTTTCAGCGGGCTCGTACACCAACTTCCGGAAGACCGAATTACATTCTGCATGATTGATGGTATCACATTCTACGAATACGGAAAATATAATCCCGCTTGTCGTGAGGCTATTTCCATGTTGGTGGATTTAACAGAGAATTGTAGTAGTGTGTTCAAGTTGTTAATCACTAGCTGCACCAAATCTATATCCATTGAAAACTTGATTGACAAAAAGGACATTCTCAATTTGAAGGCCGGTGGGAACTACAGCGATAGGGGACTGAGCATTCGCAAAGCGCTAGAAGGGAATTCTAGAAGTATGGAGAATCTCTCAACTGAGAGGCTGGCCAAGAAAAAGCAAAGAGACACATGGACGGAATCAAGTAGTGGGGGGGAACAAAGCGACACAAGTAGTAGTGATAGCTCTACCGATGAATAGTACAATGATAACTTGACCATGCTTATTTAGAAGCAACGGCAAAGGTAATGACTGTGTATTCTAAAGCTTCGTGGCTGCAACTTTGAACTCCGGCCCTCCGACCCTCCGACCCTCGACCCCAGTAATCTTAAATCGAAGTCTATTAGCAGACTTCTATCGTCTGAAATGCACTGACGTCGCTGAATAAGAGTTCAAATGGATCAGACTATAATAAGGGTCTTCAACTCAGACGTTCTAAACAAGTCCCCTTTTGGGTCCACAGATCCGACCTCCCCAGATATTATCAGTGCCCCAATACGTTCATAATACTCAGGAAAGTCGGTCGACCTTTTCAGAACAAGTGAAACTAGTATTTCCTTTCTGCCTTCTTGAATCAGACTCATTCGCAAACAAAACACCGGCGTCATAGGCAGAGTTTTGCCCGGGCCTTCGGCATCTAGCAGGTAGTCCGATTTCAATGGTAATCTAGTATTTGAAAACGAGAAGTAATGTACGATGTTTTCCGCGCCATTATGAAACTCAATCTCCCGTTCGAGAACACCATTCCTCACTTGTCCGGATATTGTAAGCAACCCCTGAGAGATAGATCCAAACTCATCAACTCCTGACAATTTAACCTCGCACTTTTGAATATCGCAGAAGTGTTCACAAGGTAATTGGTCTTCGAAGTCGCCTTCCTCTATGTTGGTGAAGAGAATCTCATCCCAGTAAGAAACCCATGTTTCAACACTCGCCCATGACCATGATGGCGCGTTAGGTGGAAATGGTCTCGGCTTTTTGTTCATAGATGTAGTACGGATTATCCAAAGCAGGTCGTCCTGTAGTGTTTGTTCCCAGAGTCCAGCTAGATATCTTGATTTACGTCCAGAAGCCAATTGTTTAGCCAATCCACTAATGGCAGGCAAACGATCTTTTGACTTGGTAAGAAGGAGCGCTGTGTAAGAACAGACCATTGTACGCCACAAACGTGCTCCATGGTATTCGATTTCCTTTTTCATTGCTTCTTGGCCATTCCGGTACATCTCCAGCGTTTCTGAGTACTCAACCTTTATCAGCGGAACCGAAGTCCCGGGAATCGAGTCTTGCAGTCGGATACAATCACATTCACACTGAATGCTTGATTTACATTCGAAAAACATCTCATAGCGACTGAAGTGAAGAGTGCGAGTTGAGAGCATGCGTTCTTGGTAAACCCATGCCCTAGTCAGCAGTGGGGAATACATCGTAGTAGGGTTGCCGTCAACCAAAGACTTGGAACCATTAGACGAAAGATTCTCCATTGAATATGTGGCTTCGATATGATGATCGATTCTTTCTCTAAAGTAAAGGCGAAATTCCTCCCCGTTGGGCGACCTTCCAGATACCCCGCAGTCTTCTGTAGGCGAGAACATACCACCTGCGCCGTTGGCAGAATGAGTTGCTGCAATTGTTAGAAAGCCACAACTGTACACAGACGCCATCTTGGCTGACTCAATTTCCCAGTCTCTCGCATCATCTTGAATTATACATAGAGAATCTATCCAGATGTAATCGAAGCCGAGGGCTCTAGTAAGCGAAATGGCGTCCCGGAAGGTTCTTGATAACTCATCCCATGTTATTCCTTTCTTACGGTAGTGAATCGTCGATTTAGTTGTTGTGATGATCTGAGCGAGACCCCAACAATGGCTGAGACAAAGGTATTTGCCTTTTGCACCTTCCGTTTCTCGCAACTTAACGATTCCATCAATGAGTCCGACATCGATCACACGGGTAGGGAGGTCTGGCTGTTCCTCAAAGTCGCAGTAGCCTTCAGAGCCACCAGAGTGGCAAGTGATACACTCAGCTAACCAGCCTTTTATTGTTACGAGGGCCATGGAAGAATCGGTTGCTGGTGAAGTTCTTTTGGAAACAGCAATATAATCCCAAGAATCTGGAATGAGGCAATCCTCATTCTCTGTTGCAAAGATTTCCACCTCAAAACGTTTTCCATCTTTCAATTGAAAGATGACAGTTTTGCTCGAGTCTGACTCTTCAACAAGCTCAATACAAGTTGGGTAGAAGAATCGAAGACTTGCAGTGACAACCTCTGATTCTTTGATTTGGTGTTGATTGAAACATCCAAGACATCCAGTTTGAATGATTTTGCAACAGTAGCATGATTTCGCTGAGGTTTGAAGCTCTTCCCACGTGAATTTGGGGACGATGTGGTTGCGATTTTCGGTGAGTCCGGCACGCACTCGCTTCTTGCTGTCTTCGTAGGTCACGATTTTATATGTCCCCTGGAACTGGTTGCAGAGTGTGCATTTCATATTCGCCGACCACGCAGTGAGAATTACGCTGCAAAGTTGTAAAGTAATTATCAAAGTGAAAGGGTTGGCTGGTGGGGACGTCAGATTCCGGCGAATGATACTGTAAGCGGGGGTGGATGGCCCCGTATTTTTGGGGGCCATTATCGTGAAACCCAACCTCCCACTTATTGTCTCTACAAGAGCTCCAAATCCTCGGAAATCCAGTGGTAAACTTGGTTCTGGCAATTGTAAGACCATACTCGTTCTTGTTTTCTGAAAATACCGAAGTCATAGATGAAGTATAATCCGCGTTATATGGTGGTAGCATAAATATAATAGACGGGTATTTCCCTCAGATTGTACATAAAATCACCCAGCTATGGCTTGCAGGTCTTTCTAGGATATATAAAATTATCATGTTGGTACCATTAAATGATGTACAAACTTGGTGTCGAATTATACTAGCACTCTCGAATACTGTCTTCCCACCAATTACGACACAGTCAATTTATAGGAGTGCTACAGGCAGGGTACTAAGTTGCATCAACGGAAGACGCGTTCAACTCGAGTAGTTTAACACCTCTGAACTTCAAGAAATCGGCGATGGAGCTCCAGCAATGAGTTTTGTCATTTTACCTACATAGTCCACCCACAGAACGACACGCATATATTCAAGGCGTAGCACCCAAAAGCCCTGTTCCAACCAAGCTAGTCAGAATGTTTTCAGATGAGTTCACATTAAGAGAACTTTCCTAACTCTTTCAAAATGGAGTCAAATACTTACAATCACTTAAGATTTTAATTGTCAACTAGATCACTTCCTTGAAAATGCAAAGTGTTACGTCAAAAACCTCCTATAAAGCTCCATTATACTGACTCCCTCTCATCGGATCCTAACACCCAACCAAATAGACGAGAATACACCTTTTCCACTTCCCCCTGCCCTCTGAACAAACAATCAAGTTATAGAAGCCACACGGATTTAAAGAAGCAAGTTGTTGCTTAGGGCAAAACATCACAGGTATTATTCCACGAAATCGCATTTAACATGAGTAATATCACATGATATTACATTACAAGTACAACTCCATCATCCCTCCACATCCCCAAAACCCAAACAACACACCAGTAAATACCAGAAATTCTCACATCTGATTTTGAATCACCCCTGTATCCACATATACTATAGATAGCCTCAAATCCAACAATACAACTCCTATTCCCGACCCACATTCGACTCCATCATTATTTACTACCTATACACCCCTACAAAACCCCATAAGCAAAAGCCACCACCACACCACCAACCAACACACCCCCACCCACCGGCGCATTCACAGCCCCAGCCGCAGAAGTACTCGTACTCCCCGCCCCAACCCCATTAACCGGCGTAGGTAACACCGACCCCTCAACCGTCGTCCCACTCCCATTCACACGCCCCCCAAGCGTCCGAACCTCGTCCCCAACACAAGTCAACCCCGGCGATACCTCCGTAGTGATAACTCTCTTCTCCAGCACCGCTCTTGCCGTGACAGTCGCGCTGCCACTTCCCCTCTGAGCATTTCGCCCGCCTTGTATGTCGTCGGTGGCTAAAGGTGCGGGAAGAGAAAGCGATGCCAGGGTTGCTAGTTGGGAGGAGAGGGATGCGTCGAGAGAGGATTCTCGGGTTGCGAAGGAGGAGAGGAAGGTAGAGAGTGCGGGGCCGGTGAATTGGCCGTTTATGCAGCAGATGTTGTTGAAGATGCTGCCGCTGCAGGTGTTGTTTATGATGGTTGTTTGGGCTTGTGTGAGGGGGGTGAGGAGGGTGAGTGAGATGAGGAGGGAGAATGTGGATTTCATTTTGAGGTTCTTGGTTTTTTGTTGATTGGGAGGTGATGGGAAGTAGAGGTTTTGAGGGTTGTGAGTTATAGATATGTTGATTGTGTCGTTTGTAGAGAATGTGTTAATCGGTCTATATATGAAGGAAGGGAATTTGGTATGAGGAGCTGAAAACACGGGGAGCTTCAGTAGCTAGTGAGTGCCATCTACGTCAATAGTCATTCTTATTGAATGAAAGGAGGTCCGGGAATTAAGATGGTATGTTCAGCTACTAAAAACCCATCAATAGCCAAGAACGCCAACTATGCGGAATATCTCCGAAGAACCTGCCGAGATCTACAACACTATTGCCATTCTAATTCTGGGGGTAATAGTCTAGAGAGCACCGCCCAAAGATATTGATAACTCGTTGGAAATAAATCATTGCCGAGTGCACCGTCAGTTAGAATATGGGGATATGGGCCTAGTGTGAATTAGCGCAATAAAGATCCTCGGCTACTTAAGTATATTTAGGTTATACATAAGTAGGTTATAGTGGTACATCTAACTATCCAAGTATTGATTATCGTAAGTAGCTTTGGAATACATCTTTCACAATGTTCATTTTCCATCGAGATTATCGCTTGAGCATCCCCCTAGGTAGGCTCGCACACAGACACTTTCACGTGCTCTCGTAGTATTCTACCGACATCGAGACATAGATGTTCGATAGCTACTACGAAATGGAGAAGGCGGAGAGGAAAATAATGTTACAAGGCTAAACTTGAAATATAAGGCGTAATCTAACCGAACACCCCCTATTCGCTTAAACCCGACCTAATAATCGCTTGGACCATCATCCCAGCACCACAGAATCACAGGAGCCAGTTCGATTTCCATACCATCGCAATTGCCTTTTTAAATCCACTCCTATATTCCCATGTCCAACTAACTAACCTCGCATCAAACTCTAGAAGTCGAATTTCTCCCCATCCAACTCCTCAGTCAACTTCCAAAGCCTTTCGCCAATTTCAGGATCCGAGTTGATGCGGGAATAGATGTGACCTGACAATCTTCAAGATAAACACTTGACGTTCCTGTGACATTATCAGAATCCACGGTCAAATCAACCTCAAAGAGGAGAAAAGGAACAAACATACCCTTCAGCATCGGATCCAAAGCCGCAACCAGAATCGTACTAACCCCTTGACTAAGACTCTTCATATCCATCATTCCAAAAATCCGTTCCTTATTTTCTTCCGGGACATGACGCCAAAGCTCCGTTTTCACAGCTACCGTATCCCTATCAGCACACCACACCAAGCCTTACAGCAACCTTAACGCGAGACTTTACAAAAAGACTAACCACCAGGATGCACACATACACACCCAACCCCCCTCCTCACAAGCCCCCCCGAATAAACCACCACCGCACTCTTAATCTGCGCATACGTAACCGTAGCAATATATCCCACACCCCAGGGTAAACCAAACCGCTCACACAGCTCCTTCGGCGGCGATTCATCTTCCGGCATCGTTCCACCACTAAAATTCCAGTCCCCAAAGCGGAAGGGCGAGAAGCGGTAGCCGTCACTGGCTACATTTACAATTCTCGTCCGCTTACCAAGTTTAGAGATGATAGTATTGGTGAAGAGAAGGAGATCAAGGCAATTGGTTGCGAGATGCATCTCAAACCCCTCGGGACTTAGGGTGCGGACGGGGATGTTCATGACGCCTGCGTTGTTGATTAGGATGTCGATGTGTAGATTTTCGGGGGAGGCGAGGAGTATGGATGCGGCGGCGCGGACGGAGGCTAGGTTTGAGAGGTCGAAGGGGAGGATATGGGTGGGTACTTGGGGGTAAGATAGATTTAGGGCTGCGGCGACGGCTTGGATCTTGGTAAGGGTGCGGCCGGCGAGGAGGAGGAGGGCGGTTGGGATGCGAGGGAGTGGGCGAGGGTTGCTCCTAAGCTGTTGGGACTGATGCCTGTGATGAGGACTGTATGTGTGGTGAGTTGATATCTTGGTTGGACACAAGTTCTGAGGATGGACTAACTTGTTTTGCCAGTAATCTCGTGTCCGAACTTTGAGATCACTTCTTCAGCCTCGGTCTTCTTTCCGAATTCAGAATGTGAAGTCATATTGGATATTTCCTTTAAAAGTGATTTTCTATAGGATATGTTTGTTAGTGAGAGAGGAGAGATGATGTTCTGCTCATGGTCCCGTTTACAAATAACAAGGCGGACGGTCCAACAAGTCAGTCCCAACACAACATAACATACCAATCAACCCCCCAACCACGGGATACAAAATATCAAGTCACCCTACCTTTCAAAACAGGCCCAAGCTTCTCTTCCTCTGACTTACTCTAACAATAAAGGTTCGACCCCTTGAGAAAACAGAACTATTCGAAAGCTTTATTTGAGAACAGTAAAGTAGCAGGATTTCCACTTTAAACAGTTATAAACTTCCTATTGCCCTCATTGGAGATATTTGTTAAGCGAGAAACCTGACAGCCTCCACCACCCCCCATAATATCATCAAAAACATTTAAACCAACAAATTCCACAATTCACAAAAATAGGCTTACCAACCTCCAATCTTTCGCCAAGACATTCCTGTGTTACTATAAGCTGGGGGTTGAAGCAAGAGGAAAATAACTGGTATCATTTCATAAGAACCGTAAAAGTCAAGTAACCCTATAGGCGATTCCTTCCATCCATTCCGATCCATACTTATCCCCAAGAGAGGAGAGAAAAATCCAAAGTATGGCGAAAAATACACAAACCACTCATACACACACGCGAACAACCAAATCCTACGGAGGTACTGTACCGATTTTCGGTACCCTAACGCCTTTCCTGACCGTTCCCACCTACCTCCCCTCCCCCCGTTCTTCTCCCATCTTTGATCCCGTAATAGCTTTCCTCCTCTCTTCCTCTCGGACCACAAAAACACTCCCATCATCACCCAATAAAAAAATCACTTCCCACCCAACCCCCTAGCTCTCCCCCCCTCAACAATAACCTGTTCATCCACCTTCTTCGCCAATTCCTCAGGCGTCCCATACTCCAGACGTTTCCACGTCACAATCTTGGCCTCATTCATGTCGATATCGAAAATGCGAATGCGTCGATGATAGCCTCCGTATCCACCGTAGCCACCGAAACCCGCGCCGCCTCCGTAGCACATCCATAAAGCCGGATTGCCAGAATTGTCGGGGGAGAGGGAGCAGTATTCGTTTGCGTGGTCGCTTGGAGATGTTAGATGGAGGGAGAAGTAGGAAAGTGGGATGAAGGGGTAAAAAGTGATAAGAGAAGGGTAATAAGAAAATACGTACTGTCCACAACTAACCATAACAACCCCCTTCTCCACCAAAGCATCCCGGAACCCAGAATTGAACCCAGGCGCCGTAACACGTTCCCTCCACTCGCCTACTCTAGGCAACTCCGGATCCGCGTACTCCGGTAGTGGAATATGAATGAACGCGAGATCCATATGAATATGCGTAAACTTCTCATGGCCAGTCTTCAAAGCATCAGCCGTGTTTTTGAACCACTCGATTTGGTTCTTTTTCAGCCAGTCGTAGCCTTTGAATGTGTGTTCATCAGGAGAATATGCGTGGGTATCTAATAAGTAAATGGTGAGAGCTGAGTGTTTGGAATTCCCCATGGAGAGGACTTCGACGTAGTAATTTCCTACGCCGTCGATATCTTCCGGTCCGGCTTGGGAGAGGGAGTAAGGGAGAGTTTCAATTAGAGCCATTTGCTGGGCTCGGGGGAGTGAACCTTCATCATCGTGGTTACCGAATATGGAGGCGTAAGGGATTTTGCGTTCAACGAGTAGCTCGGCGTATTTGAAGATGGCCTGATACAGTCAGTTTCTCTCTATGAAACATATTAAATGGACTTACACTCTGCGCATCCGGGGCTGTCTCCCCATTAACCTGATCCCCACTCAAAACAACCAAATCAGGCTTCTCTTCATCCAATAACCTCGCAATAAATAGCAACGTCCTAGTATCAGCCTCACACTTTCCCCCATCGTGTCCCGCCGGCATAGGATCCCTACAATGCCCAGTACCCGTACTAAAATGAATATCCGCAAGCTGCATAATCTTAAACTTCCCATCCGAATTGATCCTAGGCTTGATTTTGGCAGGCTGCGCAGGTTTCCCCCTCCTGACACTAAGTCTCGCCTCGTGCGTTTCCCCCGCAACATTCAACAACAACGGTCGATCCACTGTTTCCCACCCAGGCCTGGGATCCACAGCATCCGCACCGAAAAGGATATCCACAGCCGTGATGGCCTTGGAAGAATCTGCTGCGGATTTCCTGGAACGTTTCAACCACAACCCTCCAGGCCTAGACTCCCACCTCGCATTCTCCTCCCCTTTTTCCCCATTAGTCGGGTCCAGACGTCCAACCCTGATATCGACAATAACCATCTCATGATTAAGAAGCTCCTCCTCCTTCCGTCTTTTCACATGCACATATGCGCTCGAGACCCATCCACTGCCAAGATACAAATCCTTCTCAATGCGATGCCAGAGATCCTCATCGAGTTTACAGCTGGTAAAGAGATTGACCGTCGAGCACTTGGTCACGGTGATATCTGTGATCATGAGACCGGGATGGTGCGCGGGCATGACATTATGGATTGCGGAGGGCAGGACGCGGAATCGGTTGTCGAGGAAGAAGACGAAGACGATGGTTACTATGGCCAGGACTCCGAGTTGGCATATCGTTCGTACCTTTGCGTAGGATTAGTCATCACCAGAGAGTAGATGTTATAAAGATATACGTACGATCCTTCTTGTCATGTTGGGTCCTCAGCGCCCGCAGCGCAGTGCAGCTCGTGGTGGCGGGCTGAAGCTCTGATGTGATGCTATCTATGAGGAGCGCGAAGCCAGATCTGGATCTCCATGTATGCGGGAATCATAAAAGTCGGTTACGCACGCATATCTCGATAATAATATGCTTGGTGAAAGGGGATGAACGGTGTATTTGTAGTGGTGTGCACAACAAAGAGGCCGTGAAGCTAAAGGGGTCGCCAGCCGTGTTTGCGCCAGCTACTCGCACTGTATAAAAAGTGGTAAGTGCTGTGGTCGGGTTTCCCCAGATTTGCAAGGTTCGGCCAATGGACAGCGACAGCCTCACTTCTCTTCCGCCCAGCATCCCTGTACATCGAGATCTAGGTCTCGTGACGACGCCCCCTTTTGAATTTCCGCAATTTCAGTCATACCTCCAACCTTTCCACCTTATATATCCGTATCGACATGATCAAAGTTACCCAATCTACCAGACTCAATTCTTGATCAACAGCTAATTATACAAACGAGATCTTGTCCAAGGGGGGTATATCTAGGCCTATGTAAAAATCTACATCTACATCTACATCTACATACAATAAAATACATTGAGCTCTGGGCCCGGATTCCACGCCTCGTCAATCCCGTCAATCCCAAGTAGTTGAACGGCAGCCCTGCGCATATTGTAAAAGTGTCTTCTAACTGGTCAGAGATCTTCTGCTCGAATACCTGGTCTCGACCAAAATACTAAAGCAACGGGATCATTACTCAGTCTTGATACTGGCCTATCTTTTTGTTAATCAAATCTATAACTTCCTGATCAGGTATATCTTCCTGATCATGTGGAGGGCGACGATTCGACCACTTCTCCTTCGCCGTCGTCTGAATGGTCATCTTCCTCCACTGTCCAACGAACCCGCCTCCTTGAATCTTCCCCCCAACCTTAGGTCTACAAACCATCTCCCATTCCCCCTCACCACTTTCCTTACTACTCCCTTCAACCTCATCTTCCTTTTCAACCTCAGCAATCTTATCTTCCTTTTCAGCCACATCAACATCATCTTCCTTCTCAGCCTCGATCTCTCCTCCATCCTGCCTAATAATACCCTTCTTCACCTCCCTCTCTGCAATACCCGCCAAAAAAGCCCTCGTCCTCACAGGTCTAACATCCCACTCGCGGCCCCCGACCGCCATCGCACCTCCCAGCTCCACAACCTTATCCAGAAAAAGCGGGATATCTTTCTCCTTGCAATGCAAGACACACTTGTTGACTTGCGTAATCTGAGGTACGAAGACAAGAAGTGAGCCATCAGGTTTCAATGCCTTGGCAACGATCTCGATATATACATGACAATTAGGCAGATCAAGAATCGCGTGGTCGAGGAAGGGGGCTCCGTTGGTTTCGGCAAGTCGGGCAGACAGGTAAGAAGGGATGGTACCGGTGTGGAAATCGATGTTATGGTAGTACATTCCCTTCCGGAAGGATTTTATCATGTTCTCTGCGTGAGCCGAGTATCTTGGTTCCAGGTCGAGGGTGTGAATTACAGCTCGACGATTCGATCTCCAAGTTTGGTATTTTGAGCCGTATTCAAAATCCTTTTCTCTCGTCGGTGGTGTTGTGTTCGCAGCATGTACCGCCCTCGATAAATTCAACGTAAAAGCACCATGTCCCGTGCCCGCCTCAAAGATCTCCAACTTCCCGTCACCATCTTCATCCTTCGTCCCGGGCGTGGTGGGATGCAAATCCAACAGCGCAAGCGTCGCAACCGCATCCGAAGAATAAATCGGCGTCACAAGCCTCGGACTCAGATCCGTATACTCGGCCAGACTCGGTCGAAGTAACCTATAATCCAGCCCACGTCTCGACCGCACCGTCTCTCTGAGCTGCTTCCCAATGATCCATTCGCCACGCAATTTATCGCTGCCTTTACTTAGTACGACATGGCCTCTTGGCCTGAGGGGTGGAGTGAGGATTGGCTCTGCGCGTGAAGGTGCTCGCTTGGCGTTGATTCTTTCTAGGAGGACGATGTCGTTTTCTGTTTACGATGTTAGGATGGGGGACCAGGGATTGTGGGGAGATGGACCTTCAATTGTGCCATTGGAGAATGCTCGCCGGGGAGAACACGATGAGAATAAAGATACGGATAGGGAGCGCCTTGAATTCAAGCACCGCTTTAGGTGGGTATTCATGGTAGAAGTGGATGTGTGAATCCCTTCAATTACGATTATTCCATCGGAAGCTCAATAAAAAATTCCATACATCAAGGATCCGTACTTTGGCGAACCGGCGGTATGGTTCCGCTGTCTCGGATCATCACAGGGATGTATCTGGGTAGTGGGGCCTATCACAAGCTCAGGCTCTCAAAAGCTTCCAACCCGGAAGCTTTGATAGTTCATAACACCACACCAACAACAACATCAATTACAACAACATCAATTACAACAACATCAATTACAACAACATCAATTACAACAACATCAATTACAACAACATCAATTACAACAACTTTAAGAACCCACGATGCCAACAACAGAAGAAGGCGTCCACCGCATCGGCGATCATGAGCTCTACACCAAGAGCTGGCTGGTACGTATATCTTTCACTCTCCTTCTTCTCTCTTCCCAATCTAACACTCCCCCAGCCAGACCAGCCAGCCCTCGCAAAACTAATCTTCGTCCACGGCTTCAACGACCACATCAATCGCTACTACGATTTATTCCCCTCTCTCGCCGCTCGAGGAATCTCCGTCCACGGCTTCGACCAACGCGGCTGGGGCCAATCCGTAAAATCCTCCTCCCATGCCGGCCTAACCGGTCCAACCCCCCTCGTAATATCCGACATCGTATCCTTCATAAAAACCCATCTGCCATCACCCATCCCCGTTTTCGTCATGGGACACTCCATGGGCGGCGGAGAAGCAATAATTCTGGCTAGTAGCCCCGAGCATCAAGAGTTAACGGCCAGTATCCGCGGCTGGATCCTAGAAAGCCCATTCATTGCATTCCCCAAGGGTTTTGAGCCCTCCAGCGTAACGGTATTCTTCGGACGGCTGGCAGGAAGATTACTGCCCCGCATGAAAAAACTCGCGCCGTTGCCGCCGGAGAACCTTTCTAGAGATCCGGCTGTCGTTGCGTCGCTTAAGGAAGACAAGTTATTGCACGATACCGGGACTCTGGAGGGGCTCTCTGGGATGCTTGATCGGACTGCGGCGTTGAGCCAGGGGAAGACGACGTTGAATAAGGGGGTTAGGAGTCTTTGGCTGGGGCATGGGACGAAAGATATGGGGACTTGTTATGAGGCGAGTAGGAAGTGGTTTGAGCAGCAGAGGGATGTGGAGGATAAGGAGTTTAAGAGTTATGAGGGGTGGTATCATCAGTTGCATGCGGATTTACCGGATAATAGGGATGTGTTTGCGAAGGATGTGGGGGATTGGATTTTGGCGAGGGCTGGGGAGGGGGAGGTGGGGGTTAAGCCGATTTCGAAGTTGTGATTGAGACGATACCCGATGTGTAATGATTTATGTAAATTATTCCATGAATTTATGTTTTCATGATCTCGTATACATATTATATACACTATCCTACAGGATTCATGATCGAGTATCGATATGTTTGTGTTCCGCCAGGTAGCATTGCAGCCACCAAAGTCGAAGCTGCAACCCCATCGTCATATTCTTGCTCTTGATCTTGACGATGGGAGCATTGAATATACCCTGCTTGCTCCCAACACGCCTGTGCTGTCTCAGCTCCTCCAGCTTTTCCTTCCCAAGTAACATCTCCATATTATGCAACGGCACCTTCCATCTCCCATTCATGATGGTTGCAAACTCCCCCGGCGGCATTACATCCTTGCCTTCCTCCACGGCCACCGGCCTCGTCCACAAGAATACCACTTTCCTCGACGTGTAACTCTTAGAGTAAGTCAATGCCTCGGACCAGGTATCGTATCCACTCAGATAGACATTTCTATCCTTCGAATTCAGATTGACCAGCATTTCAAAGATCCGTCTCCGCGCAAGCTCGAGGATGAATTCATGCATGTCCTTCCTAAAATGCGCGCGTAAAAAGGTCTTGCTGATCTCCGGCCTTTTCATGATACGCGCCGGCAGCAGACGAGCGAGTGGGTTGCCTCTAAAGCCTGCGCGTACGTCGTGGAAAGCGCCCATCAGTCGTTTGGATGCTAGGACGTAGAGACCTGGTCCCGTACGCTCTCCTGTCTCAGTCTTCAGTTGCTGGGGGAGGTCTCGGTCGTGACAGAGGACTGGGCTGTCGGTAGCACCCTTTTCTTTTGGGCGCTTGGCTTTTATGGGTTCGAGAAAGATGCCTCGTGGTACGTAGATTGGTGACCCAGAATTGGGATGCTTTGCCAATTGGATGTCTTGCAGGAAGAAAGAGGGCATGGGGGTGCGAGTCATTTGACATAGTCGGATGGGAGTCGCGAGGGCGATGGCATATGGGTTCATAGCTAGTCTTCGTTGGAAGGGGGTCGGTTCTCCGCTAGGAAGCGGTTTGGGGGCTTTGTATTTCTGTCTTGCGGCCAGGAACTCGGGGTCCATGAGTGGAGATGTTGGGAAGATGGGAGCTTTCCATGCTCCCCGGATTTCAGAGGCTTCATTGGGATCGGTATCTTCCTCCACCGTTTCTATCACCGACTCGGCGAACGCATCGAAATCTAGTTCGTCGAATGCTCGTGCGATCTTATTATCTACTCTCCATCGAGGCGCGTCGTCTTCAGGTGATGGATCTTCTTCAGGTGATAGATCTTCTTCAGGTGATAGATCTTCTTTAGGTGATCGATTTTCTTTAGGTGATAGATCTTCTTCAGGTGATAGATCTTCTTCAAATGATGGATTGGAAAGACATCGTTGCGATACGTGGAGTGATCGCGGGGCAAGGCCGTTCCAATCCAGTCTTGATCGTGGTGAGGGAAAAGCCCTCGCAAAGTTGCGGGGTCTAACAATCCCCAATATGGACATGCTACATGATATTCCAATTCCGCGTTTTTATTGCTGAGAGAGCTTGCGATGGTGATGTGGTGTTGAAGTCGTGCCTCCATCCCACCTGGTACAAAAATAAATTTATACCTCGGCCCGTGTCTTCCGACTTGGCTCCGACCCAAGCTCAAGCTCCCCATTACAGTATGCGATTTACCAACAACACCATGATTTAGCATCGTCAACTTCCCAACTGTACATATCCCCCATCATGTTCGCCACGAGACTCTTCCGGGCGCGGGCCCCAGTGCGACACATTTTCAATACTACCACTCGATCTTTCTCTGCCTCGCAGCTTTGCGCCGACTCCAAAATGTGGACGCCAGTACCTTACATCACCGAGACCATTGTGAGCTCCCCCAAGCTCTGAGCTTCGCTTTACGCCTTGGATACTGACTTTTCAGGGTGGGGGATATCGAACTTGTATGTCTTGAAAGATTTACAAACCGCTATCAATTATATAAAACGAACATCCAACTAATTCAATGTACTTTCAGCCGACATCTTTTCCAAACTCCTGCAGGTACGAATGCCACGAATGATACAACACAACACCCTTATTATCGCACTGTATAACTGACACCAAACAGGAAAGAATCATCTGTCTAAACGGCGAAGTAAACGAAAGTCTCTCCGCAGCCGTCGTCGCCCAACTCCTCTTCCTCGAATCCGACAACCCCGAAAAAGCCATAACCCTCTACATCAACTCACCAGGCGGCTCCGTAACCGCCGGCCTCGCAATTTACGACACCATGTCCTATATCCGCTCGCCAGTATCTACCGTCTGCGTGGGCCAAGCCGCATCCATGGGCTCACTACTGCTCTGCGGCGGCGAGAAAGGGAAGCGGTTCTGTCTCCCGCACTCGTCGATTATGATCCATCAACCCAGCGGAGGGTATTTCGGGCAAGCGAGCGATATTGCGATCCATGCGACGGAGATTCTGAGGGTGCGCAGGCAGTTGAATGAGATTTATGAGAGGCATTTGACGAAGGTGCATAGTCTGGAGGAGATTGAGAGGTTGATGGAACGGGATAAGTTTATGAGTGCGGCGGAGGCCCTGGAGATGGGTATTGTGGATGAGATTCTAGATAAGAGGCAGAAGGAGACGAAGGATGATGAGGCGAAATAAGAATTCAAATTTTGATGTCTTTTTTTTGGGTTGGTTGGTGTGGGGGTTTTTGGGTGTTGTGTTTGAGTATGTACCTTTTTTCGATACCCCCCTCAGACTTATACAAAGATCGTTTGCTTCATCCATCTTTTTAGGTCTACCGTTCTGGATTCTTTCATGTGCAGTGTTTTTAATTTCCTCTTCTGATCATTCTTAATGGAATTGCACGACCTATGCAGAAACTAGTATTGCCTTCAACCTTTGGATTTGCTCCATGCACTGCATGAGTATCACAAGTACCCATCTCACTTCCACTATCTCTGCGTCTGATAGAATTCTACATCCATGCTCCAAATAATGGACATATCATCGACGAGGTGTCGGTCTGGGTGATTCAAGTATATTATATGATATATACCTTCAGGCTTAAGCTATGATATTATTTTCCTCCTCGGTTAAGATCCTACATCTACCGTACTAAATCGAGCTTAAGAAGGATGCTAGGGTGTGTAGGTGGAGTACCGAGACGGCTTGTTAGGCCACTTAGAAAACAGATTTCTTCAGGTCCTTTACTCATTATAATCTCCTACGTATTAAATGAAGAACTTCTAGCGAGTAGGAGCCTCTAGTTCACACTATTCCGTACTCCACCTACACACCCTAGTATCCTTCTTAAGTTCGATTTATTATTTATTACGGTATTTGGTGCCTCGCTCCCCTTCGGAGCTTGTTTTTTTCCAGTCTGGGTTTTTGAGATATAGAGTGCGGGTGTGGATTTCCGTGGACGGGTATACCCGTATTACAAATAGGAGGAGTCTTATCAGAACACGAACGCTTATATTTCTTGAACCAGGCACAGTTGAGGACTAAAAAGTGGGATAACTCATGAGATAATAACTTTTGGTAGTGGCAATACTTTCGCTAGAACTTTGTCCCCTTTTTAGGACGAACTTACTTGGTAGCCTCATAATCGCCACTAAAAAGTGGTTGCCAAATCACTCTACTTACTCAAGTATACCTAATCTTTGATCAGGTTGATGCTTTTATGATGGTGGTTAAATATATTGCCGCTCACCCTATTTGGCTCGCTTATGGTATCACAACCAGCATGTATTTCATCATGCACAACCCCTGTTGTGAAATGATGTACACCACACAACCCAACGCAACGAGCTAAGTTCATCAGAAATGTAACCACAGATATGATAAACGCCCCAATAATCTGATGAGCGGGGTCGTTAACCTTAAGTTATGGTTGGCTTTAGATTGAAATGGTGGCAATTGTGATGAGATGATGCAATTTCTTGCGTGCGGCATTTCGCAAGATGGGGAAGCCATGAAGAGTAGTTTTCTTGGAATCAACCACGGAGGTTAAAAAGGGGTCTGGTTGGGGGATTTGGTTGATCAAAAGGCTTGATATTCTTCCTTTCTGCTGAACGATGAGTACCATTTCGCCTCATCTTGGGATCCTACACGCTTCAGTGCTCGAGGAAAAACACCAAGAGTCGACGACTACGAAGGTCGCAAAGTCCGAAGATGAAACCTCGACGAATTCCATTCCTGACGAAGTCTCCGAGCCCTTGAAACCATGGGAGAAACCAGGCATCTGGGGAACCACCCGACGTGTACAACGCAGTATCCAACGATACATCTGGGACGATCCCGACAAATCCCCCGAAGAAAAACGCTTCCTCCTCAAGCTCGATTTCTTCCTCCTCACCTACGGCTGTCTAGGTTACTTCTGCAAGAACCTGGACCAAGCGAACATCAACAACGCCTACGTATCTGGTATGAAAGAGTCGCTGCAGATGAATGGTAGTCAGTTGACATATGCTTCCAATGTGTTTACGGCTGGGTATGTGGTTAGCGAGATACCGGCGGTGATGCTGGTTACGAAAGTCCGAGCCTCGATTCTCATCCCGACCTTCCAGGTGTTGTGGAGTGTGGCGACGTTTTGTAGTGCGGCTGTTACTAGTGTGCCTCAACTTTATGGATTGAGGTTTTTGATTGGGTTTTTTGAGGGGCCGTTTTTTCCTTGTATGATTTATCTCATGAGTTCTTGGTGTATGTTGTCTCCAAAACCCCGAAAACCCTATGTACATCGAAGGCTAATGGATATTTGCTATGATAGATACGAAAGAGGAAAGAGCAAAACGTCTGACGCTATTCTATTGTACGACAAGTCTAAGTCGCATGTTCTCAGGCTACCTCCAAGCAGCAGCATACTCGAATCTTGACGGTGCACTCGGACATAGCGGATGGCAATGGCTCTTCATAATCTGCGGTATAATCAGTCTCCCCATAGGTATCCTAGGATACTTCTTCTGTCCGGACTTCCCAGAAACAACACGCGCATGGTTCTTTACCTCCTCCGAGGTCGACTTCGCAAAGACCCGTCTCTTAAAAGATGGCTATCAACCCCTCGGTTCCTCGCCTTGGGATCGCAAGAAGATCTTCAGGATTGCGAGGAAGTGGCAGTTCTGGGTCTTGCCCCTAGGATATAGTCTCATCCAAGCAGCTCTACCCAGCCAACAACCCAACATGTCACTCTGGCTCAAAGCAGAGCATTACTCAGTCTACAAAATAAACGTCCTCCCAACCGCGCAACCCGGCCTCGCGGCCCTCGTCCAGATCCTCGCAGGCATGGCCTCCGACTCCCCCCTCTTCAAAGGAAACAGATGGCAACTCATCGTATTCATGCAACTCATCACCCTGATCTCCTGCATCCTCCTCGTCATCTGGAACATACCCTCAGGACTAAAATACACGGCCTTCTACGGGTCGTATTTCGCTTCTGGTGTTCCTGGGCTGTGGTACGCGTGGTATCCCGAGCTCATCCCTGATGACCATGAGATGAGGGGCTTCGTCGTGGCGAGTAGTAATACGTTTAGTTTTGTCATGCAGGTCTGGTGGAATCTGGCGATTTGGAGGACGGAGATGGGACCGAGGTTTTTGGCTGGGTTTGTGGGTGCGGTGGTGGCGGGGGTGGGGATTATTGCGTTGTGTTTTGTGCTTGGATTATTGGAGAGGAGGAGTGGGAAGAGAGCTGAGAGAGATCTTAATGGGGACTTGGAGGGTGAATGTGATGATCCCAAGACCGAAGGGCCGAGAAAGGTGGAATAGAGGGCTCGCTTCTATTCTCGGTTAGCAGAAAGGGGGCTTGATGGCCTAACCATTTGACCGCACGCAGCCTTGGTAATCTTAGGTCTTGGGTTCTCACAAAAGCCATATGTGATAATCAGACTTTTATCCCTTTCTTGTCATTTGCTTCGATCACTTATGAAACAGCTGGTCATTTTTCACGCGCATCACAGTTTGGCAGAACGCCATCTGTGCTATAGTAACCCCAAAATATATATTTTGGTCAATTAGACTATTATAACTACCATACCATAGATTTGAGGACTACTATTATATTAGTAGCAAATAGCATAATCTATTCTATAATATACTTTTGTTATATCTTAGGAGGGTGTAGAACGGGTAGGCTAGTAGGTGTAGAATAAGGAATAGAATGTAGGCTGTCAATACTATAACAACTACTAATTTATATATAGGACTATGCTCCTAGGCCCCCCCTACTTTCCTAGTACTCCGGTTTATCTACTCTTGTTTAATATAGACGCTGCCGACCCGGCTATGTCCCTATCCAGGCGGGAGGGGGGGCAGGCAAGGGGGTTAATAACACTCTTTTTGTAACTCATAATAAGTGTATAGTAGGTAAAGAGATAAGGGCGCTACTATAATAAAAGACGCAAAAAGGAGGGCTAAAATCGGCTTAAAAAATAGTTGAAAGACAAATAATTCGCTTATAAATATTAATTAAATAATACTATCTATTCTATCATAAGTACTAATTAATCAAATGATCGTAGTATTAATCAATTCGACGAAATTACGGTTACAATAGCACACTTCACTACCTGAGACCGCCACACGTCTTTTCTAGCAGCCAACATCTTTTTTCTCGAATCAGGTTTTTTGTTCTAAACGACCTGGTTACTTCTTCTATACACTAAAGCGTCTATTTCCTTTCGAGGGAATGTACTCCCGAGGAGCTACCCTCTCCCCTACCCCCTGTATCAGGGGGGGGGGGGAAGAGGGTCGCTGACCGCCCCCCTCCTCCTCTTCCGAGCATCCAGGCCCAATTCGTCTTTGGCACCTCTAAGGTACTAGAGAGAAGTAAAGTCGGACAGTTGTTTTTCGGTGGGACTGCAGAGGCAGTCGATACCTACCTAAATACAGCTCTTGACAGCGCTCCAGCGGATATCCTCCCTTCTCTGCGAACCCTTTGCAACAAAATTGCAACGCTCTGCCTCGATTTCCAGCTTGCCTACACCTCCGGCGGCCCCCCTCCAATTACCCAACAACTACGACTTCCTACCCCTCTTCGCCCTCTTACTAGAGACGACGCCTCGCTGCCCTCCCCCCCTCTGGCTTCTCCTGAAAAATCTTCTTACGCACGGACCGCCTCTGCCTTGGCCGCTGCTAAGGCAGCCCAATCTAACCTAGCTCCTCAGAGCACTCAAGTCGGCCCCTCGCTTAGCCAGACTGTAAATAAAGGGCCACTTAAGAAAGAAGACCTCCGTCTCTTTATACGCCTCGCTTCCGACGCTCCTAGCCGGAAACTCTCTAGTTATGCTGTGTACTCCGCCCTCCGGGAGCCTCGTATTGGTTGTAAAGACCTTGTTCGCGGCGTCCTACCTGTTGCCTCCGGTTTTGCTATTACTGCTTCTAGTAGTAGTGCCCTACAGATCCTGCTTACTACAAAGAAAGCTAATATCCAAACCCTCTTCGGCGCCGCTAGAATTGAGCAATCGACTAGCTGGGCCTCTTTTCGATTTACCTGTATCCCCCGTGTAATCGAGTCGGTAACGATCGACGACCAAGGAGGGATTTCTACAACCCTACGTCCGACTACGCAGGAGGATGTTACTACTATGATCGGGGAGACACTTAGGGTTACTCCGACTAGAGCTATCATAACCCAGAACTCTAGCCTAGACAGAAACCTATCTACCGCTTAGAATGTCTTTTCTAATGAATCCGAAGCTAGTAAGCTCTCCTCAGGAGAGACTTACCTCCTAGGCCGACGAGTCTACTATAAGCCTGTCCCTAAAAAGTACAAGAGTACACAGTGCTCTAGATGCTAGGATTGGCACAATACTAGAGTCTGCGGTAAAAGGAACGCTACCGAATCTGTGGAAGCGACGAGCACCCTAAGGCCCTACACCCTCGCTATAACATCCACCCACAGTGTAAAGCTAAATGCTTACACTGCCAAGGCCCTCATCCAGCCGACTTCCCAAATTGTCAACTACGCCCGAGATCCCCTACCCCTCCCTCTAACGAGAACAAGAGGGCTATTATCCAAGCCTATAACGAGATACGCCTACGTAGCGAAGAAGACTCTTGTCACGAATCACGTGTTCACGTGATACTTGTCATAATAAGAGGCGCAACCCTCGACAGGCACATCCAGGTTTCTTATAGCAAATAGGGATCGCTTAAGATGTGTGTGTGTGTGTGTGTCTATTTAACGTCTTAGCGGGCACGTGTGTGACACGTGTCCTTCAGTCCCCGTTGGGGCAAAAGACGCCAGGGGGGGTAGGCCCCTGGTTTCCTGTCTAGCTAGCTAGT